>JACEIK010003959.1:63878-147449 GCA_018107945.1 Datura stramonium
GCATCAATTTTACCTTATAGGTTTAATGAGTCATTCCAAACTGCAGATAATATAGAAGCGTATAGGAGACAATTGGGAATGCATACAGCTATAGCAAATGTGTCTGGAAAAATCTGGATTTTCTGGATGGGGTTTCTGAAGTAACAGTAAGGGATTTGGTGCAACAAATAACTGTGAAAATGTTTCATCAAGAGATAAGGACAGAACTGATAGCTACCTGTGTATAAGTGTGATCAAATAGATAGACTGGAGCTTTGGGATTCATTATATGACCTAGCCTCTAATATGAGGCTATCATGGATGGTAACAGGAGATTTTGATGTTATAGTGTCTGAGGAAGAAAAACTAGGTGGACCACCAGTATCAAGCAATGAAATAGAAGACTTCATACACTACACTCAAACCTGTCACTTGAATGATTTGGGATATACAAGAAGAAAATTTTCTTGGTGGAATGGAAGATCATAGGATGACTGTATTTTCAAAAGATTGGACAGAGGACTAGAAAATCAGGAATTGCAAGAACCACTTCCCAGACTGAAGATAGAGCATCTCATCTGGAGTGGTTCCGACCACTCCCCATTACTAATACAGTGTGATGTGAACTCAGTTCCCATAAAGAAATCCTTTAAATTTCTTAATTTTTGGATGAAAAACGATAGTTTCATAGAGGTAGTGAGGCAAAACTGGAATACAGATTTATGGCAAATCTATTTGTACTCTTTTACCACAAGCTCAAAAAGGTTAAGAAGGCATTGATACTCTGGAGCAAGGAGATCTTTGGTAATATTTTCCAAGAGATTGCAGTTCTTGAAGATGTGATTAAGGTGCATGATGTCCTGTTTGAGTTATTAACTACTCAATCAAATAGGGAAAGACTGCAAGAGTACAGGCTGACTTGAATAAACAAATTCATCTAAAAGAACAATTTTGAAACCAAAAGGCAGAAATGAGTTGGTTTCCAGATAGTGAAAGAAACACCAAATTCTTTCATACTCATGTGCAAGGCAGAAGGAAGAGATTAGACCTTCACAGACTGGCACGAGAATGGCTGGAAACTGTTACATCCCGTAAATTCTCGACATGTAGATGGCCTATTCGCATGTTGGTTAAGAGTTTTTGAAGGCCATACATGCTAGGAAAAGGCCCGGGGAAAGACCGGACAAGAGATTCGTCGAACCATCGCGGGAGGAGCCGGGGCAGAGCCCCTCCGCGATGGCAGCGTGCCACGGAGGGAGGGCCTCCACGTTGGCGCCGTGTCACGGAGGCCCTGTCCAGGCCCAAGTATAAAGGCCTCCAACTTCGGTTTTTAACTTCATTTCATCATTTTATTTCCAGAACACGACCAGAAAACAGAGGGTACGGAGGATCCATTGAAATTTCCTTCCGATTACGCCGTCAAACGCGGTCCAAACTCAAATTAACTCAAATTAACTCCATACCAAGGAATTAAGAAGGAGCATTCCTACTAGATTTAGTTTCGTGAAATTCGGCCGGCAAATCTTCGTGCTACCGAGTTAAGGTAGTAATTGCTCCAAATTAAAGTCAATATACTCCTAGCCCTAAAGTGAGTATTTCTCCCTTCTGGACTTTCGAGAAATAGCGTAAGCCGATCGCGATAAGCCGAAGTTTGGGATATATATATTAAAAGTGATATTTTCTTTCGGTAATATTAGCGTATTCAGCTTCTAATTGATATATATATACGCACGCCGAGAAATAGCAGATAAGTATCGCCGAGCTACGCCAATTAGCCTGCAACTCCGGGCAAAGGTATGTAAGTTAGTAATCTAGTATAGTAAATTGCGTGAACTATAGAAGAAAGAACCTAGAAATCGAGAATTGAGTTCAAGATGAATCCACAGCATGTTTTATAATATTATGTTATATTCACAATAAAGATAGTGGAGTAATATCGATACGATAATATTTCGTATACAAAAGATAAATTCAAGATGAGAATCGGGCCACGAGAAAAGTATCGTATTCGTATATCAAAACATGGATAGTATTTCCGCATTGAACATGCTTGTTGCATGTGATTATTATTGTTTGTTGAGTCTTCTGTTTGTAAGTATGAGGGCAATCTCTTGAGCGTCCTCACCGCCCCCGGTTGGTAATCGTGTCGACCCACCGCCGAGGGTGGGATACGCCACCTGGGCTGAGCGTATGCCGGTCCGCGAGGACGAAGACGTGATGGAGCATTCCCCTTACATGAGGCCGGGACAAGATAAGACATGTGCAGCAATGTAGAGTACCGAGCATGCAGTGCTGCAGTACGTAGTTGAGTATGTGAGTCTCCGGCTCAAACACGCTATTATATCGTGAGGTCATAGTCCGAGCCGGGAGACCTGTGGGGCCGGTAGAGAGGTGCTCGTAGTTAGTAGACGAGCGGAGTGATTTACTTTTGGATGGTTTTGACCCTAGTAAAGGGGTATATAGACCGTGTGTTGGCGTGGGCACCTTCCAACTTATGGGCCAGACAGTCCTTGTATGTTATATATATATATGTTATTTATTAGCCGATGTACGCGTATCGCCACGTTGACAGTATGATTCTACCTTACCTTCGCATGTATAAGTTTATTTCGCATTCTCGCGCCTGCATAATTTCGATACTTTCTAATGTCTTCGTAATTTCTAGTTTTGTTGCTTATATTCGGCTATGCTTTCTTACATAATTTCTGCACTAAAGGGTACCGACGCCCGTTTGGGGAGAGGAGCCGCATTACTTGCCCGTGTGCACCATGTACGAGGAGCCGATCCTCGTGATCCTAGCCGCAGAGTCATCGCCTCCCCGTCATCCTGAGCTTGGATATTCGTGAGGTTTATATCATTTTCTTTTGTCGTATAGTACGGGCAAAGCCTGTGGCCCCGTCCCGACCATATTATCGTATTTGAGGCTTGCAAACATTGTGTATATATCTCCTTTCGTTAGTTGTCTTTGGCCGTGTGGGGCCGCAAGGTGATGTTTAGTTGTTTATGTTGGCCGTGGTGGGCCTTATCCAGTTAGTAGTGGTGACCTTGCTTGGCCACGTAGCCGTTTAGCATTTGTTATATTGATTCGTAAATAACTAGTCGAAGATGGTGGCCTTGTCGCCCCGCATAGGTTCCCTTATATTGATGAGATTCTCAAGGGCCGTGTTATCAGACAAAAAGTATGTGCTCAGTTTAATGGGTCAGATATTACCATATGTACTTCCGTCAACTGCAATCGGAAGTAGCCGGGCCAGTACCAAGTGCTTAGGTCAAAGAGTTCTGGCGCTTCAGTTTCTAGTAGGCACAAAGCCGGGCCATATCTCTAAGTGGGCGTGACAAATCTTGCATATCGAGCGCCGTGTCCTTGTGGAGTCTACAAGCCGTGCTAAGTAGAGTCTTGGTTTCCATGGATGTATTGTGCACTACATACTATGTGCAGGAGCCTACAAGGCATAATAGGACGGGTTACTCTTTCTTCATATTCAATGTGCCATAGAGCAAGACAAGATAGCATAATGTAGCCTAAACTTATCATACTCTTTGTTTATGAATTAAAATGGCGCACTCGACACCGCCACGCGTAAGGCCGGATACCGCAGCCAGAGAAGGCACCGTGCCAGATGCCTCAGCCTTCATTTAGAATCCCTATCTGTGGGCGATATAGAGGCATCAACACAAACCTTCAAGAAATTCTCATCTCATCGTGAGCCACCCTAACGACACCGCTCCGATAGCTCTCAGACTCTACACCATCCGACTGTGAAAGCTCGGGCAGCGCGCTGTTATGTCGGGCATAAATGATGGCCACTCGCGCCGTTGCCACTCAGAATAACAGAGCTATCAAAGTGATTCGGGCAGCTTCGAGGGTCGTGGAATTTTTTTTTTTGGCATTAGGTCCCCCACGCAGCTCACAGTGGTCGATCGTGCAGAGGACCCCCGTGATTTCCTAGACCAGATGCGTGTAGAGAATCTTTCTGGTCATGCATGTAACACCCTGGGCGTAATCCGCCGAGATGGCGTATTCCTGCCAAGTAGACATTGTTGTGTTATGGCACGAGAGGTGCCTGGAAAGGTCTCGAGGGAGAGATGCTGCCCCTCGGCACTGGCCCAGCTTTTCGCAGGCCTTCCCGGTATTCCTGGTACAAGAGATACCCTAACTTCCACTATTCATCTATAATGAGTCTAGAACATCAATGATAGAAACAAGATTTCATTAGAGTACGTCGATTACACCAAAAACACAAGATCAAAATACAATTCAAACTTTGACTTGTTGCATACTATTCTCTACATTTTCAAAACATCTAAGCGTTCCTTTTTCTTCCAAATTGTCCACCAAATGCTTGGCCGGAATAAGTCTCCATCTATTCTCGCCCTAGCATGAACTCGCTTCCTCCCATCTTTCCAAAGCTTCTACTAATCTCGCCTGGGACATAGACCAAGAGATGCTGAGCACACAAGGAATAATTTCATGTGCTTGGCAACTGGGCCACCTTACAATGTAGGAAGAGGTGGTTTACCGTTCGAACAAAGGATATCCCTCTCCTCATTGTGGATTGTCTTGTGTTAAAACTACTTTCATACCAACAACCAGACAAAACAAGCTACTTTGTGTGGGATTTGACTTTCCATATATGTTTCAAGGCCAATGATTTAGTTAATGGTTAGGCTAGTTCACATTCTATAAGCTATGCTTACCTTGAAAACCCCTTGCTCCCCACCAAAGTGTGTCTTGTCCTTCCTCCAGGCCTCTAAACTATCCAATCAGGTTGTAAAATGTCTTTAACTCTTTGGATTTCCCAGTCATTTAGCTGCCTTCCCAAATGGAAGTTCCAAACTTTGGGGTGTCCATACATCTCATAGTGCATTTCTGCTTGTGACAAGATTGTGAATATCTTGGTACAAATAGCCCCATCTTGCTCGCTTCATGCCACTCATCTTTCGTAAATCAGTTCTTTCCCCATTTGCTGTTTTGATCTTTGTGTGTTCTTTGAAATCATTCCAAAAATTTTGATAGACCTCCATAGACCGACTCCATAAGGTGTGGTAACTCTTTGTCATCTATTTGTCCATCTCTTCATACTTAGCCTTTATGACTTTCCCACAAAACTTGACTATAATTACACAATTTCCTCCACTCTTGAACTTAACATCAAAAGCCACCAAGCTTTTCAATTCTTGTGCACCCTTGAATCTTGTCTTCTTACTTATTGATGTAGATTCCATATTTTCTTGCTTGCCTGGAAAACTATCTACTTGCATTAATAATTCCAGCGCTCCTGTTCGGTGGCCTTGAAAATCACCTAATATCTTCCACTTAATCATGTTCTGCTACACCCAGAATGAGACTTCGCTATCTTTGCTCCATTATTGTTTGTCTGCTGTTGAACACACATGGTTTTGCTTCCTCTATTTCCCCAATCCTCGATCACATTGATTGGTTGCAATTCTAGTGTGTTTTCAAGCTTCTTTTTTGTTCTTTCCTTATCTCTCCTGTTGATTGCAGATCTCCTGTCTCTATATGTTTATGAAGCACCTCATCAGTCGATTCCCTCCGCCACAAATGTTTATGAAGCACCTCATCAGTCGATTCCACAGTGTTTTATTCAAAGTTCTACATGTTCGATGAAATTAGAATTGGAGAAAGACGGTGCTCCATTGCTTCTAGAAAACCATCTTTATCCAAAGTTGTCTAGGCCTTGTTTAGCTGTTAAATATGACCTTGACTGCATAATCCAGCCCATCAGTAGCATCGGCCCGCCGGTCCATTTCAGCACTTTCATTAAAGCAGCATGTGCCTCTCACGTGGTGCCTTCAACTCCACTTTCTACAGTTGTCACCCCTGTACTCCTCCACGTGCCTAAACGTAACAGGATCCCTTAGAATCTGGGATTGCTGCACGCTTTTTGCATAAGCTATTCCTGTTTTGCCCAGCATGTATTTGCATGGATTGAGTACCCGCAGGCCTCCTGTTTATCTTCACTATCATTACTCTCTCCGGTCCGCCACCGACGTTGCTTCATACCGTACCTTTGCTTCAACTCCATATCGGAAACCGGTAGTTTATTCCATCTCTCGGTGATATAGACCTTTTGGGCAAACTCTTTCCGTCATTCGCAACCAGGATTCTCGCCCACTTCATGTGATTTTTCTCCTCTTCCGTAGCCACCCATCCTCCACAGATGTGGCCAATTTCAAAAAGACCTTATTTGACCAAAATGTAGTGGGATCCCATCACCCTGATCCACGCTTTCTTCAACGCGCAATATTGTTTGCCATACACCCAACTGCTGGATTCCACCATTCCGAGTTGAAGCTGAGATTTTTCCACTTCCACTATCCTTGTAAGGTATGTTCGTCCATGAATCTGCTAGAAACTCGAACAAGAACAGATCACCATACATCTCATAAATGTTGACTCCATAAGCCATCTTCCATGTTGTGGTAGACCATTTTCTGATCTCGGATAGAGTAGGCTTGTCTCGTTTCTTTTCTCTTCTTTTCCTAAGTGATCCACCACAAGGCATCTGCTTCTCTAATAGACCATTGTCTGGCTATCCGTTACTCCTTTCACTTAAATTTTCCCTTTATATTGTTCACCTCAGTCTCATGTGTCCCTTGATTGCCATTTACTGTCTCGTAACGCGCATAAGGATAGTTGGACTTCGATAGTCTTGTGACCTTGCAGCTCCATCATTTTATGGCATTTAACGAAGTTCTCGATTTTGTAGCTATATCTCACCAACCAGAATTCAAATGCTGGTTCTGGAATAATAATTACAGATCTTCCCCCATTATTAATAGAGATGACACTCATATATCTCCCATGGTCATTATGCTTCCTCAGGCACAATGCTCTGCCTCTCTCTCTCTGTATTTTTCCATCTTCTAATAGTCTTCTTTTGGGTCCTTTGATGCCTTTCTGAGTGTAAGGCATATCCACTCCATTATTTTGCTGCTTACCTGATATCCTCATCTTACTTCGCCCTCTCGACCCATTCGTACTCGTAAAAGCTCCATCCGAGTTCCATCTTGTGATGTCAAAGGATTTAAAAATCCGCATTGAAGCATATCCTCTTACCTCCCATGTATACCGAGACTAAAGAAGTTCACTAAAGAAAGAAAAATTCTGATTGATCTCACACGAAAAGGACTGTTCCCCTCCTAGAAAGTAGGAAAGAGAGAACCTCGAGAAAGGTGCCTGAGAACCTTTTTTCCAAACATTCTATGTGGAGGTCATATTTGACTACTATTTTACCATTCTACAACTTCATTTTTGACTCTAAACTCTAAATTTGTGGAGTCAAAAATAGAGTTGAATAAAACCAACTCCAACCCACTACTCTATTTTTCACTCCAAAAAAATATTCTTTCTTTATTTCTTCTCTTTTTAATATTATGTTTTTATTTTTATTTCATTTATTAGATTTTCTTAATTCATAAAATAAATTGTTGCTTTTTTTTCTACATAATCATTCTATATAATTCATATCTTTTCCGTATATAATCATTTACCCAAATTATGTTTATGAGTATATTTTTAAATAATATAAATTGTAAATAAATAATAATTTATACATATTAATGGAAAATTCAAATAAAAGTGAAATCATTGATGAAATACAATTAAATAAATATTACATTATGGTAAGATGCATTTTAATTTCTGCATAAGCATTCAACTTTCAAGATTACTACGTTGCTCACACAAATGCTATATTAATGCATTACGAAGTTCAAAATGAGCATCTTTATCCTTAATTTTTTATATCGAAAGTTGCAATTGTTCAAACGAGCAATTTTCATCTACTACCATTTCTAATTACTACTATCGATAAAAATTATACATTAATTTAAATTTAAAATTAATATAATAAAAATATCATAAAAAAATACGAATATCAAAGACTTAATTAATGATCTTACAATTTATATTATGTTGAATTAAAAGTGTTAATTATTAGAAATAATAATATTATTATTATCTAAAAAAGTAGATGAATAGTGCAACTCCAAATTTGAAGTTGCACTATTCACACTCTATTTTTAACTCTAAATTTAGAGTTTAAGTTGGAAATAGAGTCGGAGCTCTAAATCCTAACTCTAAACTCTAAATTTAGAGTTTAGAGTGGGAAATAGAGATGGGTTGGAGATGCCCTAATGAGAATAATCCTGCAAATTTAGACATGTTAAACTATGTACCGGAGATGATATCTACTGAACAGAATGAGGAGATGCTGAGAATGCCTACCAGAGATGATGTGAAGCAGACAGTATTTGATCTTAATCCTGACAGTGCAGGGAAATCTAGATGGATTCACATGTACTTTCTTTCAAGCTACTTGGAGTATCATAGGGGAGGATGCCATAGACATGGCTATAACGCTTTTCAGTTGGGCAAAATTACCTAGGTTGGTGATCACACCACCTAGTACCACTGCTTAAAAAGTTGGAAGTAAACACATTCTCTAACGTGAGACCAATAAGCTTAAGTAATTTCATCAATAAATCTTTTCAAAGAGTAATATATGAAAGATTTATGCAATTGCTACCAAGTATTATTTCTCCTGAACAGGCTGATTTTGTAATGGGAAGGAGTATAATAAAGATTATTGGTTCAAGAGATCATCACTGATATTAGAAAAAGAACTAAGCATGCTTAACATTGTGATAAAATTAAAGATGGCAAAAGCATATCATAGAGTGTCTTGGCTATTTCTTACTAAAGTTTTCAGGAAGATGGGATTTGATGGAAGAATGACAGATACCTACAGGATAATAGGTAACAACTGGTATACAATACTATTGAATAGTCAGCCATTTGCTTTTAATTCTACTAGAGGAGTTAAACAAGGGGATCCACTTTATTCATTTGCTTATCATTGCAGCAGAGGTTCTGTCTAGAGCTCTGAATGCCTTGCACCAGAATTTATGTTTTACCAAGTTTGGTATGCCCAAATGGAGTCCAAAGATAAATCATTTAACCTATGCAGATGACATGATAATATTTAGCTCACTAGATGTGTGGGCTCTGCAACTTGTGATGATGGTACTGAATAGTTATGAGGCAACGTCACGACAGTAGAATAATAAAGAGAAGAGTGAAATCTACCTATATCAGAAAGTTCCTATGGATATAGTTACAGCAGGAGGTACACCTTGGATTGGCAGCTCCCATTTACTTAACTGGGATGACCAATTTTACATGAGAAGACAGAAGGCATACTACAAATAGCTTATTAACTACGCGAGCAAATAAATAATCATGGAAAGGGAAGCTTGGTTGTCTTATGGAGGCAGGGCAGTGTTGATTAAGCATCTGCTACAGAGTGTACCCATTCATTTATAATTAGTAGTAAAATGCTCCAGACAATGTGATAGCCAGCTGCATAAGATTTTTGCACAATCCTTTTAGAGTAGTGGTATTGGTGGAAGAAGTAGATAGTGGACCGCATGGAAGAAAATTGTTTACCTGAGGCCTAGGTTTTCAATCAATGTGGCCATATATTTAAGGCACTGTTTTGTAAATTATGGTGGAGCTTCAGAACAAAACCAACATTATGGAGTGCTTTCATGAGTAAGAAATACTGCAAGAAACTGAATCTTGTTTTGGTACCCTTGAAGAATGGTTCACATGGATGGAGAAAAATGATCACAGTAAGGGACTTAATAGAGCATCAACTATGGGGCAACCAAAATGGATCAGCTCAGTTCTGCTGACAGCTAGACAGGCTTAGAGGCTTTATATTTCATAACACCACCAGATTTCTAGTGCAATGAAAGGATCAAAAATGTTGCAGATGCAATGGTGCAAGGAAAATGGAATGAACAGATTCTCAATGCTAATCCACCAGAAAATATAGCTAACTACCTCATAGAAGTGATGCAGACCCCAAGCAGCTATGAAGAACTGGATAAACCATGGAGGATGTTTAGACACACGAGGAGAATTTTCAGCAAAATCAGCTTGGCAAAACATCAGACACAAGATCAGCCAATAACCATATCTGACTATACGTGGATCAAAGGACTTCCTTTTCAAAAAATATCACTTTATGTGGAAAGTGTGAAATTCAAAATTCCTATTTCTGACAGAATCAGAAGATGGCGATATGCCATGCCATCAAGGTGTTGGTGCTGCCGAAATTCTAACCATGTCACACCTGTTTATTTACTCACCAACAGCTAGCAGGACTTGGTCTTATTTTTCTTCTTTTACAGGTATTAATATTGAAGGAATGCACTTATTGTTAATCATTCTGATATGGTGGTAATCCTCAGTAAGGTCTAGCATGAAATCATATTTTCAAGCTGCACCTTGCATAATTGTATGGGAGTTGGGAGATAAGAAAACTATATCAAGCATAATGGATTGACAATGACACAAGTGTGGTTATTTATCAAGTTACTCACACAATCCAGATGCTACTCAGAGCTAGGAGACCATCACTTTAGGACACTCAAAATGGGCCTGATATACTTAGGCTACTGGAAAACTACTCTTCTAGAATCAAGGTTACTAAGGTGATGTGGGAGCTGCCTCCTACTGGATGTCTAAAATGCAATACTCATGGTGCATCAAGGGGAATCCAGGGAGGACTTCATTTGCATTCTGTACAAGAATTTTAGCAGGGATCTGACATATGGCAGAGCAACGGAAATTGGCAACAACACAAACACAGAAGCAGAAGAACTAGCAATACTGGAGGCCTGCAGGTTTGGTGAGAACTCACAGTTTTCTCATTTTCTAGTGCAAGCTGATTCTTTATTCTTGAAGTTATTGAGGAAAGCTGGAAACCACCTTGGCATATATACAGCATAGGTTGAAGAGACCAAAGATATTATGAGAAGGTGTAATATTCAAATCACACACATACTCAGAGTAGGAAACAAGTTAGCAGATTACTTAGCTAACTATGCACTAGATTATGGTGAGTTGGAATGTAACTACTTTCAAGAGTAGATGATGGAAGGGAAAAGATACTCAACAATGATAAGTTTCAATGAAATATCTTCGCTGAAAATAGTGAAAGGATGAAGAAGACACACAAGTATGCAGAGATATGCAGTGATGAAAATTTCTGGCCAACAATACTGTTTAGAGGACAAATATGGAAGATCATCAATTTGGTTACTAGGATGCTGGATTACTCACAGTGTAGGAAATTGTTTTGGTATAACTAACTCAGGACAAAGTATAAGTCCTAAGTTAGTTATAGAATTTTATATTTCTATCAAGTTCAAATTATTTTCATTATGTAAAGATTGTTTTGATTTTTGGACTATTCAATAAAACAATAATAGGTAGCCTACCTAGTGACAAATTAATTCTGAAACAAAATAGCAATCTGGAAATATAGATATGATGTTTAAGAATTTCATAACCAGCAAACTAAGCTTAGGAAACACCAAATTTGGTCGGGAATGATAAAATAGATTCATAAAGTTTGGGTCTTTGACTAAGTTCAACAGCTCCCAATAGTGAAAAAATTCAAGAAGCCATGGATAATACGGGTACCCATATTATCTATCACACTGCCCATTTATCCGTCTTAAATATGAGGGGGTCAAGCATTTTATCCATTTCTAATCTGTTTTCAACTCCGCCAATATAATTCGATCCAACAGGCACGTTTTTGCCGGGACTAGGTGAAATAGTCAACGGTGCTTCAATTTTACCATTTCACAATAGTTCAAAAGGAAAGGATAAGAAACTAGATCCATTGCAAGACTAAACCACATAGCATCAGTTAACTCTGGCCAAAAGAAGCACTTCAAACATTACCATTTCAATAGGACAATGCTTACCACCCAAATGCTCTAACAATTTCTCACCTTTGGGAATAGAAGACCAGGCCCACTAGTAGAGTTTATCATCAATACTTCAACTATCTTCTCAGATGTCTCACCACTATTTTCTTCCATATTTCTGAACCTAAATGGAATACACCTGCAAATAAAGAGATTAAGAGATAGTATTTTAAATGCAAACCCAGGATGTATTAAAGAAGTAGCTTCCCATAACTTTCTAATCAGTAAAAGACGTGGCAACCAAAAAAAAAAGTAAAAATGAAGTAAGCTTAGAGGCGAGAAAAGTTAAGCCTATACTAATAAATTACAGGTGAGAAATAAAAGAAATCAAGCCATCAAATTTGGATTTAACCACTGAACTCAAAGCAAAAACCTACAAGTTCCTTAATCATGGTGATCCCTCTTTGCCTTCCACCTGATTTTTACTCTGTTCAATCTTGACTTTTCAACATTGCCTTAGTTCAAACATTCCTCTTTAAGATTATTTTCTCCAGCTCTATCCACTCCTTCACTCACTGTCCATAATGAATATTCGACCTAAATCCTCTGTTAAACTCCACGCCATAGAGAGGATAGATCCAAAATGATTCTTCTTCTTTTTCAAGATTTTGTGTATCCAAAATGAAGTCCTCCTTGTTGTTCATCAATATTAAAGATTTATTCACAAGGAATGCTGAATGCGCCCCGATCAAAATATTTTTTTTTTCCCATTTTAAAAGGCGACGAGGTAACATAAAAACACATGGAAGGAGGTCTTGGAAAGACCTGCAACCTAGCAAAAAGAATGTACGAATAGAAGAAAAAGATATATGTGGGCAATACCAATTAACTGGAATAAAGTTTTAGATATGTTAGTACATTTATTCTAGTCCAATGCTTTTTAGAGTCTTGGGCAGTAAAATAATATAGAGAATTTCTAATGTTTTTCCAATTTTATTAAGTTTACTCAGTATTATCAAAAGCGCGCTTAAGTCCCCAAGCGAGGCCTGCCAAAACGTGTTGAGCGTTTCACCTCGCTTAATGTGCGTTTCAAAGGGCGTCTTCAAGATACTAAAGTATACTTTTTTCTTGCCAATGAGCTTCCTTGTAGACAGGCGACATGTAACACCTCAAAAGTCCCTAAGATCAAACCCGAGACACGAAACGGAGAAAACAACAAATTGCACCAAATCACGTAATCCTAATGTCGTGAATATCAAGTCACCTAACGACTCGTTAGGTGATCGGATTAGGTATGGAAAGATGGTGAAAAGTTATGTTTCAAAGTGAGTCTTGACAATCGGTGAAGTGATCCATTAAGTGTCATGATGAATCGTTAAGTAGAGGCCAAAAAAGATCGTAAAGTTGATTTTTGGTTTCAGTGGTAACTAGGTATGTCACTTAATTCGTGAAGTTACTCTAACGGGTCGTGGAAGGTGTCGTTAGGTCGTGCAGTATAATTTTCAACCGGTTATTAAGGGTATTTCGTAACTTCCTATGTTCGTAACTCCTAAACTAAGCCGTTTTAAGCTCCTCGTGAGGGCTATTCAGGCTTTTATTCATTCCCAACTCTCATTTACCCTAACATCTCTAAGTTGAAGATCAATCCTCTCAAGCCCTCAAGCATCAAGTCCTCCTTTCTTCTCCACCCTAGGACATCAAACCCTAACAAGAATTTCACCAAGCCTGTGCACGTAGGTCATGAATGGGAAATTCTTACCCTCATGCCCAATTTCATATCTATCTCATGATTTCAAGTCTCCAAACATGATCTTATGAAATTCTAGGGTTAGACCCAATTCTCATGAAATTTCATGCATCTCTTATAAATTCAAGTCTCCCGTGATTCAATCCATGATTTATGATTATGAAATGTGCATATTTTCCACTAGAATCTCTCATGAATATATGATTTCTTTTCAAGTTATGATGATTTTACTCAAGTACATGTATGATTTCACGAATCTCAAGCTTATATATCATGGTCGAATCAGCTATGATTGCTTTAAGGCTAGTTCACGTATGACAAGTATGAATATAATTTTCATGTGTTTCAACTAGCCCATGTAAAACCAAGTATAAGCCAGCATGATTATGTCTATGTAGCACATGCATGTTTTGGGGAGTAGTATCTGAAGACCGAGCAGCCGAGATTCGGGCCGTGACCCAAGTCTCGTAACTACATGTCACCGTAGGATAAAGGGTCCTCGCCAGCAGAGAATGTCTCCCTTGCCCCTAGCCTGGCGGGTCCTTGCCACCGGCAGTGTCTCCTTTACGCCATCGGGCTCATGATACGAGTGATATGACGCCTTATCATTCTTCTTTTGCTTGGAGGGAAGGCGTAGGATGCCATCCACTTGAGCAGATAAATGGGCACATAAGTCGGTTTCATGATTGTATTTTATATGATGAAATCTCCTACGTATCTCTCCTTATGTTTTAAGTTAATGTACAAGATTTATGATATCATGTTTTATGGTATAATTGACCCATTGATCGATTGGCGAGCTTTTTACTTACGTTCAAACATGTTAAACTATGTTTTTGTTTCAAAACCTGCTATTATATTTTATCATGTGACAGATCTCACATGTTTATGACTATCTCGCGATCACAGCATTTCTAGCATGTTGTCCTTAATCTCATGTCGAAGCTTTGTTTTTATACTCTAAGGATTTCGTACTATCATCTTACTTGCATGTTTTACTTAACCTACGCATCAAGACATTCAAAGTATTGACTCGCATACTTCTATGTTATATCCTCTTATGATATAGGTTCAAGCGATCGCTCTCACTCGATGTTAGCTTCACTTCCCGCTCGTGGACGCTCCAGCTTCCAACTTTTGCGAGTCATCAGCGATCCGAGGACATCGCTCATTTAAGTATGTTTCTTCGTTTACGTATTTAGTTTTTTGTATGGCAAGAGCTAGTCGGTGGTGTTGTCCTATCACCTCATTGTATGATTAGAGGTTTTTTACGCTTGTGTATTAGATGGTTCAGCCGTTATTGACTCTGTTGTCTATGTTTATGCTTTATGATATTGTACTTTCGCTATTTTATGTTCATGCTTTACTTCCGCTTAGCTTATGCTCTTAATCACGCTATGTATGTGTCATGGGTTAGCTTGGAGCCATTTGTGGTTCTAGGTCCCCGTGTCGCGATCCGCAGTCCATGCCTCTGGGACGTGACACGACAATATACACCTGATATTTCACTGACCATCTCTTTTCAATATCTTCGATCAAATATTTGTCATCCGTGCTGCTTATAATTATTAGTCTTGGACTAAGCATATTATTGCATATTAATTTGTATTTTTTCTCTTTGCGCCTTTGTCATTAAAACCCACGTTTTATTTGCAATTTGCGATTTGCTATTAACGCCCAATGTGACCTGTGAGCTTTTTGCATTTTTGCTTTGATAACACCGATTTATCCTATAAAGATTGCACTAAGCATGAATTCATGATGTAGCTTAAATAGCATGGACAATGAAGATTACACTAAACATGCTTGGGATTGAGGTGTAGTTGTTGCTGGTTGTTAAAAATAAAAAACTAGAGGCATAGAGGCGCATTTAACGTTCCTTGTGAATAACTCATTAACATTGGAATTAAGACTTCATTTTAGATAAACTAAGAGAGGGTTAAGGCCGAATAATTTACGTCCCTGCATATAAGTATTTTATTTCTAAGCAAGAGCTGAACACTAAACTATACAAGCAGGAGCTCAGCACCAAATTATTCTAACTTCAATTTCCATTGTTGCAGTCTATATTCCATCGAAAAGCAATATGAGAACTAAAAGAGCTCCACTTTCAGCATTCCTATTTTGTACTATGACGGTTCATGCTTGAATTCCTATATCTACAGGGTAAACAATCACCCTCTGTTACACTCCCTCCATTGATGTATTGAGAGAATTAATGGCCTTGAACCATACAGAAATTTGAAGTTGTAAACCCCTTCTACTCACAATGATTTTTGGCTCATTTGATACTTTCCATGACACTTGCAGAGGGTCTTGGGTGTTCACTTCTGATTGAAACAACTACCAGTTCAACTTTGAACTTACAAAGACTTTTAAAAGCCAAAATGTCATGGATTTGAAGGTATTTTCGTGTGGATTTTTGCTTAAAGCTAAAAGTCATTTGTTTTGTTTCTACTGACTCAGCACATATTTGTTGGAGAATTTTGCACCATTAAATCCATCTGCTACAATTATTTTAGTAGAACAGGTTCTTATGGGATTGATACCTTCTCAAAAGAGTGATAGTAACCTCTCCCCAGAAGTCCAACTATCCCGTTTAAGGAAGAACTGGAAAGCCTACTGTTAACAACACGGCATGAAAAGCTCCACAAATACTCTCTGATTCTGATCCTTTAAGCCTACTCATAGTTTACCTATATAACTTAACAGGCCCAGTTGCAATTAAATGTGAAATGCGATAGTTATTACTCTGATTCTGTTTCATTTAGAATTATGAATAAGAAAAACTGAAGTACAGCAGTCAAGAAGGTCAGTGAGGCTACACACAACAGGGAAATAACAATATGTCAATATCGTCACAAGTATTGACAACCAATTCAGCATACCATACCCCACCTCCCTTCCACCAGTGGCTACTTTCTGTAGGATTCAATTAAAATTACCTTTTGATAGAGTTAAATTAATATTATCTTCAGTCTAACAATGACATACCAATTTTTTGGTGTCACACCTAGTGCTCTCTTGTAAGAGCTGAAAGCTCTTGACTTATGAGTGAAAGTCAAATCTGTTCAAGTCATAACTGTTGACTTCTATGAGCTAGCTTATTTTAATAAAGAGCAAGAGTTAAAATGTAACACTCTACATAGCTATTCAAGGTGCATTGCTCATTTACAAAGAAATGGGCGAGGAGACAATCTCTCAACTAGACAAATCAAATAATCAATTCAGTCCTTTCCTCACACATTCACCAGCCCAAACTGCCATTGTATGATGTTTTCGGTGGAATAACCATAATACCAAGCTGATGGTGATTGGACATGTGAAAATTAATTAGTGCTGTCAAAGACGCTTTGACATGGTGATGAAAACAAAAGAAATTGTTTGGCTAAATAAGTCTCATACTGAATCTAAATATATGAAGCAGGATGAGTTGACCTCAAAGAGATGTTAAAAGGAACGAAGACTTGGGGATCTAGAGAGATAACGTTAATGGGGAGGATAAGGAGTAGCTTTCTTCTAATTGTCATAGTAAAAAGGGAACTCATGAGAAGACACTATGATATAAAAGGATTATTTGATCCCTCTGAAGCTTGTCAAATGCCAGACCAACTCCAGTCTTATCTTATTCCCAACATAATGATGTTGAGATAGACTTCTGGTAAAGTAAACTGAGACCAAACTGGCTCCACTACTCCAAATCTCAAGCTTTAAACATTTTTTCTTTTCATCTCCTCAATATTTGCTTGTTTTTTACAGTTCCTCATACTATTCAAAGCACCATATACAATTTTGTTTACATTTTTTGGTCTGAAAATGGACTACAACTAAAGTGCTGATCTAATCAGATGCTGGTATGGAAGGGCCTAAGCAGGCCAAAGAGCAATATAGGAAGAAAGTAACTAGAGGTTTTGGAAGGAAATGTTAACTCCATTTTGGAGATCTAAATCAATTGTATACTTTTTCTTATTTTTTTATGTAGGATGGAGTATGTAAATGAGGCTAAAACCAAGATTCATCAGTTTCTTACAGGATTAAATGGAATTAAACTTTTGCTTTTTGATGTAATATTATACAAACACTCTTAGAGCTGTCTCCTTAATAAAGTTTATTCGATCAAAGAAAACTACTTCCTTCAAGAAGCAACCCAGAATGAACATTGCCCATCCTATTTATTATGTCTTTATAGTTCTAGGTAACAAGCATTAAAAAGAACTTCCACTTATAAAGACTTTCATCTTTTTAAAACCCTTGTCATTTTTTACCTTTATCTCAAAAAAAAAAAAAAAAAAAAAGAAAACACCCTTTGTCGTTCACATGAACACAAGAAAACCAATTACAACAAAGGCAAATAAAGGAAGAATAGCGACATTCTTTTTTGACATTTTTTATACAATCCCTCCACACTCTTGTTTTCACGGTTAGAGATTGCATCCTTCAATCCTCATAACAGCCAAACATCCTAGGGAGGGCAACCAGGTCACAAAGTTCACAGAGGAGATTCATATTCAACCAGATTTCACCCCATTGATCCACACATCATACAACTCAAAAGCACTGTAATTGAAACAAAAGAAGAAGAAAAGAGGAACTTGAACCTAAACTCCCACATTCTACAAATTTTATCAAAACCAGACAAAACCCAATTTAGCAAAGACCAACCCAAATCAAAGCAAACAAAAAGAACTACACTAAAACGAGGAAATTTTTAAACCAAAATTCCACATTTAGCAAACTTCTTCCCTAAACCAAATAAAACCAATTTAGCAAAACCCAAAACAAGTCAGAAGCAACAAAAAAGAGAGAAAATACCCGGCGATAAGGCGATAACCAGCTCAGCCTCAAGCTGATGCCGACCAGTCCGAGCCACAATTCAGACATTTATGTTCCGAGAAAAATAGCTACACAGAATAAAATCACTAAACTAATCTGTCAATCTTATCACAAATCTTGCTAAACCAATGTAACAAAAGCCAAATCCATTCTTGCACTTTCCTTTCTTGTTAATTTCCTCTTATACCTTCTGCATTGTACTAATTCAACCTGCTTCTCCTTCATAAAAGCTCATTGCCTCCATTTCTTGTTTGTTTGTGAAAAATTGGAGAGAGAAAGAAGAAAAACAAAGGTAATGGGGGTAATGAGAGAAGGGAAAGGGTGTTAAGAGCAGCGCATGAAAAGGAGCATCATGGGGTGTACGCTATGTTGGTACGCTCAGAGTCAGTCAATTTTCGCTTCCAGGTCGGTTACAAACTTCCAATGGTTTGTTGAACTTGGATATAATGACATAACTGCCTTTTTGTCGATTAGGGTACTCGTATTCTATAGGTATATTTGTCATTTCAAGAACAGAAGCAAAGGACTATACCTGGGCTTCATCGCCCACAGCTTAACAAGGTTGAGCTTGTTCTCTTTAAATACTGAAAGTTTTACCCTTGAACAACGTCTTTTATTTTAAAATAAATATTGTAGAAAAAGGCGAAGGAGCAAAGAGAAGATTTTTTTAGAAATAAACTATAATAAATGAGGAATTTTTTTAATTTAGAGGGAAAAAATTAACTTAATCTTAAAGTAATTAAGTTTAACTTTTTCTTAAAAATAAACAAACATACGTAATAATATAAAATATAAAATATATTTATAACACTATCTCTTGGATGTTCATTGATAAATATATGCTGCCTATTGATAGAAAAAAACCCAAAGGAGATAAAAGCATTTTGTGCGAAAAAGACAACTATTAACTCCACCTCGGTTTATAAATATCAATTCAAAACTTGGAATCTTCACATCCCAATCCTATGCACCATCAAGCCAAAGTTGCGCTGGTATAGCCTTGGTAAACAAATTAATTTGTCGGGATTTTGCAAAGACATTTGTACTTCTTTTTTCATAGAATTTTGCATATCTTTAAGTGCTAATTTTAAGTCAATACTAGTCCTAGTTTGCTGTTTCAGAATCCTACATGAATTGGAAGGATGGAGGCACTAATCACATAACTTTTGCCGTAAAAAAGGGAATAGATGGACCGCAAATTCAAGATGTGGCCCGCATTTTCAATCGTTTCAAACCGTGAGAATGACAACAACAATCTATCAAAGAAGGCACGGCCAAGACGCAGCCCCGCACATTCAATCTCGCGTACCGTAAATTGAATGGCGTATCACAAGACTGCATAATTTGTCGCCTGGATAAGCAATCTACCGAGGGAAGTATGACCATAAATTCAATATATGGTCCGTAAGTTGATGTGTGCGACAATTAATGTAATAAATTGTGTATGCAAAGTAAGGTACAAAGTAATGGACCGTATATTTAATTTACTAGCTTGTAACCTGTGAACTAGGCCTTAAAATTCTAAATTGTTTCGCAGTTTTGGGTTTTAGTATAAATAATCTTTTATTCATCTTTTTTAGGAGTTCCAACTAGAATTTGATTTCCGGCACAGAGAAATAATATTTTGAAGACACCCCATTATGGATTGAAGAATTTTTGAAGATTAATTCCACAATTTAAATTTTCTCTTTCATCTATCTCGAATTGCAAGTGATCATGTCTAATTTTTTATGTTTTCTTCTCTTCTTTCTCCATGAGTAGCTAAATTCGCATCTAGGTTGTGAACTCAATGAATTTTGTAATACCCCAAAAATTTTTAAGACTAGATTCCGTATTTGAAGTATGTTTCAAAGAGAATTTGAAAGTTTTCAAAAGATGTAGTCATTGTAAGAGTCGTAGTGCGTGGTTGTACTGGGACGTAAGATGACCCATGGTGGAGAGCGTAAGTTCACCCTCCCAACCACGAGTTGTGGTGTGGATACGACTCAGGGTCGTGGAGTCGAGTGGTGTCATTGGATTTTTCGTAATTTGCTATACGAGTGGTTGTACGAGCTCGTAGTAGGTAGTTACGTCATGATAGGCCACCGTGAAAATATTTAGAGAGTTTGAGAAAATTGGACTCAAGCAACTGCGGAGCAAACCACGAGTCGTAGGGAGGATTGTACGACCTATTGTACAAGTCGTAGCAATCAAGGCAGCCTTTTCCTCGTGAAATTATTAAGGATATTTTCGTAAATCCTAAGCTCCTAAGTCCTAAACTACATCATTTTAAGCCATAAAAGGAGTGTTTTTAAGAGAGTTTATATCAAGTCATTAGGATTTCTCAATGCATGGAAAACTTTGATTTCTTTTGGAAGATCAATCTAGAAATTCTCATCAATTCTTCCCAATTTTCTTGGGATTTCAAAGACAATTTGAGAATCGGGCTTTACCCCAAAGTATATACAGTATATGAATAAGAGTTTTTTTCACTGCCATTCCTAAATTTATCCTCAAGTTCATGAATTCAAGTTCTAATTCAAGTTTATAATCTTAGAGGGTTTTGATCCAATTTTATAAAATTTTCTATGATATATCTATGGGTCGATTCACCTCACGTTTCAAAGCATGTTTTAAGATTTCTAGGAAAATTTTATACACAAATTGATTATAAATTCATGATTTCAAGTTATTAGAAATTATGCCCTACTATGTAAGTTTTATGGAAAGTCAAGTTTATGAATCATGATTTCAAGTTTGATGAGATATCTAGCATGAATGAATGTTTATAAATTTCAAGGTGAATCCATAATTTCGACTTACAAGTTTATTTCAAGTATACATGATTTTAAGGTTTGGATAAGCCCAGTACAAGTTAAGTATGTTTCATGATTTAGCCAAGACTTATAAGATTAGTTATCATATTTTGGATTCAAGACTCCTACTTCCGCCCTATGATATATTTTGGAGTCAAGACTTCAAATGTTCAGATTTCAGACTACATAATTATGGCTTTCAAACTTTCGTTGAAAAACGATAGGCGTGCTATGCATATTTTTGGGGAGAAGACTAGCATCAAGTAGGCTTGGAGTTTCAAGGTTCTTGCCCAAGAACTACACACCGACATAGGTTTATATATTTACATCGAGATCTCTCCCTCGAGAGTCTTCCCCACCCGCAAGGGGCCTTCAACTTGATTTCGATATCATGGTAGCATCCTTAGCCCCGACAAGGTTTTGACCTGGCTCTATCCACTTGGGTGTGATAGTTGAGGTATCACATAAGCTCTATCGTGATGGTAAGTTTCCGTTAATTGACGAGTCTCCCATTGTTCCTCATGATGTCGCTATTCATGTTTATGACTTATGATATTATGTTTTATAAGAGGTTTGACCCAATCATCAATTTATGAGCTTTTACTATGATTTCAAATTTTATGAGAAGTCATATGATTCTATTTTTAGCATTTCTAGTCATTTTATTTGGATATGATATCAATATATGATTATATATATGTCTCTGCATTCATATTTCAAAGATACAATCTTTACTCATGATCTACCGATTTTATATTTATATGCATGATTTCAAACTAATAAGCTTGCTCAACATATTTACTTCTACCTTGCATACTTATACACATTTCAAGTATTGATCGCATATACTCTATGTTAAAATGCTTTCTATGATATATGTCGTAGCATCGTGCTCAATTCTCGTCGTTAGTCCGCTTTCCTGCATCAAATTTCAATTCCTATTATTGGTGAGTTGTCATCTTCCAAGGACATTCAAGCCTTGGCATTTGATTATGTTATTTCAATTTCAAACTTTAGTGAGCTAATTGGGCGTTGTCCCATCAACTCATCGACAAAGATGAGGCTTATCGACATTATATAGATTTTCAATTTTATCGAGTCATTGACTCGTTTATGATTGTTATGTTATTTAGACTTTTCTTATTCATGTTTCAGCTTATCGATTTTGCTTTAATATATGCTCTTTAGTTGCTATGTGTTAATACCAATTTTGACTTCCCTATGCCCCGTCTAAGTTGCGTATCACAACATATATATATATATATATATATATATATATATATATATATATATATATATATATATTGTAAAATTACCTTTTTAACAAAATTATTAAATTCGCATTCGTAATATTTAGCATTATTTGACATACATATTTGAATTTTGCATAATTATTATTTTAAATTATACTTCTAAAATATTTTATTACATTACGCATAATAATATACATACATACATATTTTCACTAAACATGATTTATTTACAAAATATAGTTTACTTAGTTTTATAAATTATTTATATTTGACTTCATAATAATAATAATATTTATATATAATTTTATCAAAATTAAGCTATTATGTTATCTCTGCTTTATTAAATTATTTACAAGTATAGTGGTTTTATTAATTTAATACAACTAATTCACTTTTCCTCTAATTTTTCCAATTTATTTAAAATCTAGTCACTTTCTATTCAATTTATGCCAATTTTAGCCACTTTTGATCCTCGCTATTATTTAAATTCAAAATCACCAATACAATTATAATTATCCTAACCCATTTAATTTACCCACTAACCTCACCCAATACACCGGTTAAATCCCACCATTCATCACATTTAATCCAAGGATAATATTAAAAACTTAATAATTCCCATATTTGTCTTCATCCCCCAAAACCCTAAAAATCTCATTTTTTCCTTCTAACCCACGTACGCACTCTTCTTTTCCCTCCCTCTCTCTCCTCTCCATCATTGGTCTGATGCACTACTCCGGAAAACCCAACCCCTCCGATCACCTTTTCCCTCCATCCTCTTCTCCTTCTTTCTCCTGCCGAAAACCACTGTAACCCCGCCTGCTCTGTCACTGGTTTTCTAGCCATTATTGGCCTATATTAGTCATATCCCTCTCCTCCCTCTCTATCTTCTCCGACTGTAACACCACCGGCCACCACCGCTAAAAGACAACAGACGCCGCCACCTTCCTTTCCTCTCACCCTGCATCAACAACCAAATGCACTCACCCTCGCTCTTCCCTTCCTCCTCGCCTCACTCCTCCCAACCAACCGAAATCACCAATCCTTTCACTTTCTTCTCCCTCACTCCAACACCACCGGCGCTCGCACCGAATGCCCAAAGAACTCCGCCGCACCTCCCAAGCCTCCATTCACCCCTCTCCCTCTCCTTCTCTTCTCCTACGGCGTAACCAAACCCAAGACCCCGACTAGCAACCGCCTTCTTCTTTTCTCTCCTTCATTCTCCACTCTAACAACAATGTCATAGCCCATCTTCGCAGTGAATCTGCTCAACCTGGAAGAAACCACGGCGTAACGTACACCGTGTAGCAGGTCGAACATGGTTAATACTTCAATATATCACTAACCTCATCCTCTCTTTTTATTTTATGTGTGTTTATGTGTAAAAATTCGATTGTTTCCATTTCTTTAATGTCAGATCTCGATTGTCTTTTCTTTCTCACAAACTTAGCAAGTACTCCTGTTGGGTTATGTTTGCTTTGCACATTCATAAAGTGAAGTTGGAGTTTCTCTAATGTTAGATTCGTTTACAATGTCAGTTTTTTACTGAGTAATTTTTTTTTATAAAGAATTGTGTTTTCCTCACTTGCCCTAATGCTCTCTCCTTTTAAAATGTTAACTCGGTAATGAAGATTATTGTTAATATCATCCATAAAAAATCTATAGTTATCTCGTATTTGTGCAATTAGTCTTAGTTATTTCATTGTAGAATAGGCATTTGGAAGGAAGTTACATGCGACGATTCAAATTTCACAAAAAGTAGTCAACATTTGAGTATTCGTGTATATTATTATTGTTTTCTTTGAATCAATTCTCAATGCCCTTTATGCGATATTAGTGAATATTTTTTTTCTTGTGCTAGAAACTGCTTTATATGACTTAGTTTTGTACAATGTTGGTGTCTTAAGGAATTATCATATGACAAAGATTATGGCATGATCTTGTCTATGTGATAGCCCATCACTGTTAATTATGGAAATCTTGGAATTATTTTCAAATACCTAATTAGCAAACGCTCATGTTTGAATGAATTTAGTAAGGAATTTATTTCATGTGTCCTCGCCTTCATTTAAGATAAATTTATATGATCGATGCCTGCTTTTCTTAATTAATTGCATTTATTTCTAATTATGCGAAAATAGCATTATTTTCAAAATATATTGATCCGATCATTTTTATAGGAAAAATGATGTCATTTGATCGACTCTCGTGATTATTATTTTCCTTCCTCTCACAGTCCTTAATCCACTTGCTATTTAGTCAAATGATTGATGTTTACCTCTTTAATTATTTTAGTATCCGTTAATTATGGTAAAGTAAAGATTTTCCTTGAAAAGATCTTGATACGATCTCATTAGTTAAGGTAATTAATTTATTTCATGGATTCTTCTTATTATTTCTTTCCCTTTTACTCTCTTTGATTGAGGATCGATTATGAATTTAGTACTATATAAGCAACCTTCTCCTCTCTTTTGAAGGCATCCGAACATTGCTTTTTCAACAACAAAAAAAATTTTTAGCCTAACATTCAACTTTTGACTATTAATAGTACCAGGTGGTTTTCTTTCAAGCACAACTGCCGCTCCCTTTTCTCTTAGATAATTCTATAAATTCTTCTATCCCACCTCAACACAAGCACGGTTCTAATTCTTGAGATTCTTGTGATCTTGATGCAGCCGAGGTTTGGGTCCTAATTGTTTGCTGGAGTTCTTATTACTTACGGAATTCTTGTTAACCGGTCAAGTTCTAATGTATTGTTTAAATTCAATAATATGTATTCTTTAATATTTGATGACCTTGTTCCTTACTTCATAGTATATGTCTGGAAAATTTATCTCGTTTGAGCATGCCCAACCGAGTGCTTGAAAATTGTAAAAATGTTCTAATTCCTGGAATTCATGATGTGTATACTTGTACGTGCATCGCTTGTTTCATTTATTTGTTTAATAGGTTATTCGTGAATTTGAACTAAAAGTCGCCGACCGTATAGGGATTGAGACTTATTTTTATAATATTCTCCATGTATTGTTGTCATATTTATTGGTTTGTACAATTGTAATGACATTGATAATAGTGAAAATGGCGTTTATGGGGCTGTGGATTGTACGTTTTCTTTTAGCATCTTAATTATTCGATTAGAAATCATGCCTACAGGAATCGAGATGACTCGTTTGAAAGCATAGTAGAAATTAGGCTTATAGGATCAGCAAGTTTAATCATTTTTGCTAGAAATCATGCCCATAGGAATTTAAATAACTTGATTTGAAACATAATAGAAATCATGCCTATAAAAATTTAATTTATGCATCTTTAATTTTAGAAATCATGCTCATATGGAATAAATTTCAAAGATGATCATTCGACAATGGAGAATATGCTCATAGGTATCTACATGCTCATTCGTACTTATAAGACAGACTCATGTTAAAAGAATCTTGTTCTTGTTTAGTGTGTCGTGCCATGCCTACTGGCACTAGTACTACTTCGAGTATGTTGAAATCTTCTATTTGTTTGTAGAGACCTTGCCTAAAAATTCCATATATTTGTTTATCAAACAAACATATTCGCCAGGATTCTAATGCCTCTTCAACGTTTAACTTGTTTGCAACTAAGGACTTAAGGTTTGACTTAAACAAGTCCAGGATATTGCATTCACCCCTAACATATATACCGTATTGTCAAAATTATTGCTTACGAAATTCTAGGTTTATTCAAGCCCTTTATATTACCGCACTACATTAGCATTCAAATCATGTTTATCATATCATTTTAAATGTCATCTTAATCTGATCTTCCATAAATAACATTGTCCACCATATAGAAGTATTATTCATAGGATTCTCCATTTGCTCATGTGGATTAATACGCCTAATTAATATAGAGGCTTATATGAAAGACCTTTCTATGCTAATTATTTTTGTTACTTGCTTCTCGCGAAAATCACCTATTAAAGCCCCTAAGAATCCTAGATCCCGAATACAAAAATAGTAGTCCAAAATGCCTCTTGGACATTAGGTTTGGGGTAGGTAGGCATGCGTTAGGCCATTTAGTCTTTCCTCATTTTAGAGCCATTTTTAGGCTAATAACTAATCAATTGCAGGTAGTTGGGATATGATAGTCCGCGTGCTCGCTGAATAATATGAGTAATCTAAATGATTGTGAAATATTATTTTAGTCACACTAGGTGATCCCGTTAGGTTAAAATACCCCTTTAATAGTAGAAACCACGTTCGACCCGATTCCCTTCGTGGATACGTAGGCGCCTCGAGGTTCGGTCCAAATCCTTAATATTTCCATTTATTTGTTTCATTTCTTTTTAAAATTATCTGATTGTTACATTAATTATCCCAAGATTCTTTATTTTTCTCTCCTCTTTTTTTTCATGCTAATTTTGGGATTTTCCAATTTTGATAATAAGAGCGATTAGTTTATTTGCATGGTCTTGTATTTAAATAATCTAGAGACATTAAGCTAAAAAAATGATCGACCCAACTGATCATTAGTTAAACCCCACATAATGAATTCTGACGGACCCATAGGGTTGTGACCTCAAAAATGCTTAACACCTTCCTTTGAGGTAACTTGGACCCTTACCCGATTTCGGCAACGTAGACTAATTAAATAAAAATTTCGTGGTAATTAGTTTAGTTCGGGTGCCCTAACGCACCAAAAAAATCCGTTAGGTAGCGATTTTTCTTTTATTCAAATCAAAAGAGTTGTTTCACATGTTGAATTCCATTTTTTGTGAGAAAACAGGCCCGGCTACTCATGTTCATGTAATGGGCCAATCTCGAGCCATCCACGGTTCTAGGTCCCGTGTCTCCACTCCGTGGTTCCAACGTGATCGTGATAGTTTGTGATCCCTAATGATAGTAATTATGATGAATTGATTATGGGCTTTTCAATATTTGATTGATTTATGATTTGTAAGTTGGAATTGTGATCGCAAATACCCAATCATACCAAAATTGCCTCAATTATGCTTAAAAGCACCAATTAAGGTCTGGATATTATCAATCAATAATGGGCCCAAGGTTTAAACTCGTTTTATAAGTTCACTTAGAGATTTGATGAATCTAATTGGTAAATCGTAATATGTTTTTTGATTTGAATTCTCTCCAATTCCGAGAGAACCGATTGATATAAGTATTGTTTAGTTGTTGAGAGACATCTAGTTGAATGATTTAGAGACTGCTTTTGTATATTTATAAAGAGTCCATTATTGATTTACTCGATTGAATGATTTAGGGGGATCAACTTGGCGTCGGAACAAATTCCTGTGTGCGTATTCTCTCCCTATTGATTTCAAACCTAGCATTCTAGATTTTAGCCTTTGTTATACTCCTGAAATCAAGGATCGTAATTCCGAAAGCAAAAATGGAGAAAAACCGAAAATTCGCACTGTGTCACTAACGAATTTCGTAGGTGAGTCGTGAGGAGTGACCACGAGTCGTGAAGTGACTTTGCGGGTCGCCTGCTTAGCAAAGTCTCGAGCGAGTAGTTACTGCCCGACTACGAGTCGTGGTCGACCTCACGACTCCGGTGGTCATCCCCGGAGGATTGCAATATTATTGGGATGGGCAAAGCAGTAGGGCTACGTATGGTGACCACGAGCTGTGGTCTCGACCTCACCCACTTGTGAAATCACCCGGGTCCTCTTGGAGTTTTCGCAGCGGACTCAATCGATCAAGGCAATGAGTCGTGCCCTCGTGGCAACGACCCGTTAGGTCCTCATGAGGACTCGGCGACGTAAATTTTCGTTGCTTAATAAGGGTATTTTCGTAACTTTCTAAGTCCCTAAGGCCTAAACTACGTCGTTTTGATATTTCCCGAGTGTGATAAGAGGAGTTAAGTGTTACACCCTGTAATTTCTTGACATGCAACGGCCTATTCGCACGTTGGCTAAGCAGTTTTAGAATTCCATACATGCTGTGGAAAAGGCCCGGGAAGACCGACGAGCGCTACACCGAACCATCAGCGTTGAAGAGGCTGCAGACCCTCCACGATGGCAACGCCCACTGGCGAGCCCTCCACGATGGCCAACGTGCTATGGCGGTGGGTGTCCGTGCCCAACTATATAAAGCCCACTTCGTTTTAAAATTCATTTCACACAATTCTAATTTAACACTCCACTGCAATGTGGAGAAACGAGGGTTCAACATGTGTCGGTCCGTTTACGCTATTAAACGCTGGGCCCAAACTCGACTAATCTTGGATAGTGCAAGATAAGCCGCTGAGCATTCCCGCGGAGCGTTTTCAGAAATTCTAACAATCGCCGTCCTACCAAGCTAAGGTAAGTGGAATTGCTCCAAATTAGTGTCAATATACTCCTAGTCCTAAAGTGAGTATTTCTCCCTTCCTCGACTTCCGAGAAATAGCGAGTTTTTTGGTCAAGCTTTTCGATAAGTCAAAGTTTGGGCTATATATATATCTTCAAAGTAGTATTTTCTTTCCCGTAATATTAATGAATTTAGTTCTACTCAAGGCGAATGTGAATACGCTGGAAGAAATAGCCGAATATTGGCCGAGTTACGCTAGCCTAAAGCCACACCGAGGTATGTAAAGCTAGTTTCTTCATAGTTAGTAGTTCTAACATAGTAAAATAGAATAAAAATCCGTAAGGAAGTTCCGTAAGCCGAATATTATGTTTGTATTATTACGCCATATTTAGAATAAAAGTCAAGTAGTTATACCAAAATGTTAAAGATATCAATCCTGCACTCGCTTAACTCGCATTAGATTCAGCTTAATTCGAAGAAGAGATTCGTAATAGAATATCGAACATGGATAGTATTTTCATTTAATATATATGTTATATGTGATTACTCTTGCTTGTTGAGACTCCGTTTGTGATAGCATGCAGTACCTCTTAGAGCTTCCTTGCTACCCTGTGGTTAATAGCTTTGTCGACTCGTCTGCCATAGGGTGAGGATACTTCACCTGGTGGGTGGCATGTCGTCCGCAGTAGGACGAAGACGTGATGCACATTCTCATAGCAGCCGGGACAAGATTATAAGATACCAGCCGAGCGCTGCGCTGGCAATGTACACATGACATGCTACAAGAGTCCTCCGGCTCGATACGCTTATAGTCGTGGGACCAGAGAGCCTAAGCCGCATACCTGTAAATGGCAGGATGCTTATAGTTATTAGGTGAGTGGAGGAATTTATTTTTGGATGGTTTCACCCGTGCAGTGGTATATAGATTTCCCCGTTGATTAGCACCTTCCGCGCATGGGGCCAGATAGGTTCTTTGTATGCTATATATATATGTGTATATATATATATATATATGTTACTTACTAAATATATATACATGCTACTCATTAAATGAACAAGAAGTATGACGCCGCATCGAGCAGTATGGTTCTTATCTTCCTTCCAAAGATACTCAAGCTCGCATGCATTCTCACATCCTGCATGTGCTTTTAGCTATCCTCTCGTCATTTCAAGAATCATCAAAAGATACCGGCTATCTTCGCCATGTTCAGCTTGCTTGCATACTTCTGCATCTGGGCGGGTACCGATGCCCGCTAAGCCGCATTACTTACCCAGGTACCATGTATGAGGAGCCGATCCTGTAATTCCGCACTAACACACATGGGTCACGCTCCCCGTCATCCTGAGCTAGACAACTGTAGAGGTTTATTCCTTTTCTTTTTATTGTACAAGATGGGCAGGCTCGTGGCCCCGTCCCCACCATCTTACGCATTCTTAAGGCCATAGACGTATATTCCTGCGTTAGTCAGTACTCACCCGTGGTGAGGCCGCGTGTATGTTTTAGTTGTTTGATTTTGGTCGGCGAGGCCTTATTCAAGCACAGCCGGGGTGACTCACGGCCGCGTAGTAGTTTAGCATTTGATTCAATAAGCCATTGAAACTAGTCGCATGGTGGCCTTGTCGGCCCGCATAGGTTCTTAAACTACCGTTGTTCTCAAGTTAGCCGTTGTTGTCTTACTGCGTGGCTATAGGCCTAGTTGGCCTGAGGCTGTATTTACAACCGTTATACAGTCCGTTGGTTCCATGAATCCATAGTTAGAGCGCCCCCGGCACCGTAAGCGCAGCCAATAATCAGTCAGTCTTGGGCAGGGCACTGTGTGCTACCATGCCTCCTGGGCGGGCGTACAAAACTTGGTATCGTGAGCAGTCATATCCTGCATTTTCAAGCCGTGCGTTAGAGTCTTGTCTATGGATGTGTTGTGCACCAAATACTATAGGCGTGAGGCCGTAAGGCATGATAGATGGTTACTTTTCTTTCTTCCTATCCGCCGTGTCTATAGAGCGGTAAAGCATGTGGCCGAGTTCCTAAAACTTATCATACTCTTTTGCCATGCATACAAAAGCGTATCGCCGACACCCTATCACAGCAGAAGATTCGATATAGTAGCAGGAGAGGGCACCGCTAGTTGAAGGGTAACTATAACAACAAGAGGAGGTATCGTGACCCCAATATGATACTTATATAGGTACCATCCGCATATTTCTATACTGTATCAGTGGAGTCGAAGCATAAGGTATATACTAGTTGATTTATTTGTTAAGATATGTAAGATTTGATTAAGGTGAGAGATAATATTAGATTATCGGATAGATGTGAGAGAGAGAGAAATGCAGATTTCACCTCCATCTTTTCGCATGTGGTACAGCCTACGTTCTTCGTGCTGCTTTTGTTGTAGTAAGAAAAGGCTATTCTACCTCTTAGTTTTGATTCCAAGAAGCAAGGGGCATAAGGATTTGAGGCGACAAGTGCTCCAAAGCCTAATAAGTGAAGATGGATGGGTTGATTCCGTAAAAGTACTAAAAAGAGTAAGGAGCCCCTACGACATTTAAAGTTGTGCAGACTTCACCCGTAATAAGCTGTAAGAGCGAGTAAGACCACTAGCTTACTCAAAGTGGGTAGAAGATCCCGTCATGATGAACTCCTAGTAATAGTTAAGTTCGAGTCGAAAAGGCCAAGTCCACATAACATAACGACGATGTGATATACCGGCAAGATAATTTGTAATATTTCTGCCAGATATCGGTGGGAGTGTCACGTGGAATCAAATGGGTCTCGACCGCAAGCGAAGAAGTATAAGGTGAGACTTGACCAAGAATCCTTATTAAACAATGTAAGGCAGTACCTTGAACCCTAAAAAAAAAACCCGCCTTAAGGAAGATAAGGTGAAGAACATGAATACCGGGATTTTGAGGGGAAATCGTAATCACCTCCGTGATATAACATCGTGTATTAAGGATTAAGCCTCTGGATCGAGCGCTTAAGAGACAAAAGAAGATCAGTTTAGGGAATGTTACAGAGACGGCTCAAGGATAAGGTGAGGGTGCCACCCAGACTCTAATCTAGTGTGGCCGTGAGACAAGGTCCGACAGACAGCCATGGGCCTTAACATACGTCAAGTAAGGCCACAAGGCTCGATGCGACCCACGTTGTAAGAGCGGAGAAATTTTCAACAGCGTATCATAGCTAAAGTGCATGTGTTTGTTGCTTCCGTATCGGGACTCGAAATCCCATGAAATGGCAATGAGAGAATGTGATATCATTAGACTCATAGCAAAAGAGTGTCATGTACAGTATGGAATTCAGCAAAGCATATCGTAGATTACGTATTACTACAAAATTCAGTGTGTATTGTATGTAGTTGTTGATGCATATATACAGATATCGATATGCCGTGAGAGCTACCAATGTGTTACAATTACACAGACTCGGGTTAATGCTAGAAGTATATACGGATTGTACCGAAGGACCTCGCCAAAAAGTGCGTGATCTAGACTTAAGCTCACAAAAGTTAGTAGCCCTCGAATCGTGTGGATGATGATATGGGCGCAGATAGACGCGCCTAACGACCACTGGGTGCTCGTATTAATAGTGGAAGCATCCCTAAAGACGCAATGTTAGCGCATGTGCCAGAACTAGAAATTAAGACCGAATAAGCATACTCCAAGAGGTTAGCAACACCCGAACTTTCCAAGATGTTAAGTGGTCGTACATCATTTCCTCACTTTGTGCGAGAGTCGCCTTTAGTCAACCTAGCAAGACATGGAGAACACCCCGCAAGTCACCCACTGTCCCAGCCGTACAAACCCGTGGTAACCCAAGCCACCGTATATCAAGGCTTTTGTTGTAATTCTCTTTTCCTAATCTCTACTTCTCTAGGTTCAAGCAAGTAAAGAATTTGGGCAAGTCCTAACGATGCACTTCGTTAAGAAACATTAAAGATGAAAAGAATACAATATAAGCATTTAGCATTGGTTTAGAATCACTTTATGTAACCCTAGTTTTTTAACCCTCCATGGTTCCCACAACCCTTCTCATGGAGGTTTTAACCTGTCATGATTGTAAGATAATAAAAGTATTCATAGATAAACACATAAATTAATACTTAAACCATGATTGGAATTAAACTAATATGACAAGAAAAGATGATGAACTAATTCAAGAACAATTTGAGAAAATCAAAGTTAAGATCGCAAGAATTGCTTCTTAATATTGTCAAACCGATTACAAACCGATAATGAACCCCTTTTTTTAAAACTAAAATAAACCTAAAAAGCATTGATAAAATAATAAAAATTCTTTTCCTGGGTTAACAGGAAATATCCAAATCGCACCGACTCCTCATACGACTCGTAATGTGATTGTACTGTCATTCCTTATCTCATATGTTCCTTGACTTCTCGTAGAATTTCCCATCAGTGTTGGCCTCTCGGTACAACTCGTAACAAGATCCCACTAGTCATACAATCAAGTCGTGGTTTGATACCGAGAACTCGACATCTTCTCGAAGATTTCTGGCGAATGTCTCTTTGTACGCCTTACCCCGCTTCCTACAACTCAGCAACGCTTGTCGACATGAGATCTGCCAAGTCCCAAAATATTTGAAGTTTTGGCAAACTCCCGGTATGGGTCTTAGGTAGATGTTATGATCCAGGATCATACTCGGCATCAGAGACTTCAACTATGCAAATTTCTCTCGAAGTTTTTCTACGACTCAAGTTACAAACTTGTACCAGATGGTGTTTCCATCTAATACCAAGAGTTGTCCTTATCCTTTTCCTTGTACAAATCTTCTACTTTTCCACTGCAGTCTTAGTACGGGGCCACAATCTTTGGTATGGCTCAGTGACTGAGATCCATACTTCTGGGCTCCCCCAAATCGCACTTTTATGCATCTTTTGCACATTTTCTACTCCAACACCTATTTTTCCCCAAAATAAAGTAAAGCACCTCATCCAACATAAAAATAATTCCAATTCCATGCTATTTTCCCGTTTTTAAGCATCGAAGTGTCAGACCACAACACATCACCATCCAAGAGGTATTCTACACTTACCATAAAGAGCTCTCAAACAGGCATCTCAATGCCGGATAGTTGCTGTTATCGTATGCAAACTCAATGAGGAGTAAGTAATTATCCCAACTACCCTTGAAATCAATCACACACACTCTTAATACATCCTCAAGAGTTTGAATAGTCCACTTGGCTCCTCGACTATCCGTCTCGCAGGTGAAACGCTATGCTAAGCTTCTCACCTAAGTACCAAGACTCCTTAAGTGATACAACCTCCAAAACCGAGAGTATAAATAATCTTTTATTCATTTTTAGGTGTTCTGCATTTAATCCGATTTCTATAGTAGAGAAACAATATTTTAAAGACGCGCATTGTAGATTGAAGAATTATTGAAATAGTAATTCCACAATTTAAATTTTCTCTTTCATCTTATTGCTTTTTAAGTGATCATGTCTAATTTTATGCTTTATTCTTCTTTCTCCACGAGTAGATAAATTCAAATCTAGGGTCATGGAATCCAACGGGCTTGTGATCCCTAATGATTTTAATTAGGATGAATTGATTACGGGCCTTTAAATATTTAATTGATCTATGATTTGTAAGTTGAATTGGTGGTTGCAAACACTTACATGCCAAATTGCCTCAATTGTGCTTGAAAGAGACAATTAAGGTATGGTAGCATCAATCAATAATTACCCAAGGCTTAAACCTTGCTTAATAGATTCACTTAGAGATTTGATAAATTTAATTGGCAAATTGCAATATGTTATAATTCTGAATTCTCCGATTTGAAAGAATTGATTGAGATAAACATTACTTGGTTATTAAAAGATACCTTGTGATTGATTTAGAGATTGTTTATATATTTATAAAGAGCTCATTATTGATTTACTTGATTGAGAAATTTGGGGGATCAATCCTACGGGGAATACATCCCAAGTATTCTCTCCTATTGATTTCAAACCTTAGTATTCTAGATTTTTGTCTTTTAGCTTAATCCTCTCTTACATATTAACATGAGTAACTCTCCAATTATTTAATCATATATATTAATTTATAGCTTGGATCTCTCCTAATTCCTCAGGATATGATCCCGACTCTTCATTAGGTAGTTATATTGTAGTCGCATCATATACATACTCCCCGATTGGAGGTGAATTTGGGCGATCACCATAAATCAGCCATATTTTCAATTGAATGAATCGTTGTATATTGATATGAACATTTGGAGATAGTGTGTGAAGAAAAAACTTTTGATAAATGTGCTTTGCCTTATCTCCTTTATGAATCCTCCCTTAATTCCACTTCATACGTTGCATCTCCATTCTTGATAGAGTTGCATCATTGACATATATAATATTATTGGAATCACGTCAACTATATTCCTAACTATATTGAATCATCAACTATAATATTATTGACATATAATATTATTGGAATCACGTCAACTATATTATTGCATCATTTTATAAACTGATATTATCCTTATATGATTTAACTGCCATGCAATCAAATATCATATGATCGTAATCTCTCATGGGAATAGATAACATGTTTGGATAAAAAAATTTTGTTGATCAAATTAATGCTCTATATAAAAACTTAACAAAATTTATTAGGATAAACACATTCATATTGGGCTTGCAATTAATATTATTTCAATATCTCCATATAGGAGTAAAACTATATTAGGCTCAATTGAATAAAGATATGGTACTTCGTGATCAAAGAATTCCCGCAAGTTTCTCATTTCAACTTCTTTCAAATGCAGATAATCCGCTATTTTTGAAAAGTCTTCAAGAATTTCAACAATATTCAACTCATCAACTTGCACAATAATATTAAAATTTCTGATCCTCATAAAGGTAGAAGGTTAAACAACATTCACTTGTATCAATGAATATTCATCAGGACAATTATAGTACAAATGTTTTTGATTGATTTATTTCATATAAGGATTAAGTAAAATATTTTTCAAGAAACCGTATACGCTTAGACATTTTGAATTCTTAAGAAATTTTCATATAAATTTTATCAAGTCATATAGGTGGTGACAACATATTGTATTTAAATTGTGTGATATCTTTTGGTGTCTCTGACCGCAGTCCAATAAGCTTACACTTATCAAGATGCATCATTTCACTTAGTAATTATTTCTACATCAAGATGGTTTAACCAGACATAGAATTCAACACTGTAATCTTTAATAATATTGTGTGTTGTATTATATGAAAGATATTGTCAATGAGATATCTTTTTTTACCGATTAGCAATGCGACATAAGTTACGTAGATCTCATAACTTCATTATTTTGACATACTCCGAAACCTTCACGAGGTTTCGTTAAGTGTTATGTTATAGGCTTTTCAAGAGCAAATTGCCTCTTTATTAAATCCATTTTGATTATGCCCTTTCCCTTCTTCGAGGATTAAAGCACTTTGAACTGATTATTCTATCATGCTTCATGTATATTATAGACTCTAGACATTAATTTAATATGAGCTTTTGTAGCTAAAATATGATATTAATTTTGGGACAACAAATATTTCTAACATTTGACTTGAATTATCTTTGAATGAGGATCATACTAATAATATTTCACAATATATTTCTTAACTTCTTATTATAGTCCCTTTGTTAAAAAACTAACATATATCCCACATCTTCTTTTTTAAAAATCATTTTGTGTGCATCGACATGGATTCATTAATCATATATGCCACATTAAAAACTATTATATGAAAACGTTTGATTCCCGACTAACCAATTGAGAGGAGGGGGACTAATCATAATTTATTGTGATGCATACAAGTATTGTTATACATATTATATTATATGCCACGACTCTCGAGTTCACACCCCGGACGCGATACGATACTTTTTTCTTAGAGTCACAAGTTACCCTGGGCAAAACCCCTGGTAGAGCATATCCTATTAAAAATTGATCTGAGAAAAATCATACAAGAGTAGATGATTAAAGAAATAATCTGCTGATTGATTAAAAATCTGATCATACACCGAAAACTTAAATCTGAATATATAACACTATCCGAAAGCCTTCTAAATAAACCGATGAGTTGTCGACAAGCCCCTAGCCTAACTCAAGACCAAAATGTATAAGGAAAAAATATAACTAAAATGAAACTACCGCCCTTGGCAAAGATGCAGCTCACCAATTAAGTCTGGAAGTCAAATGAGTGACTAGCCGTGGGTGTTGAGACTAGGTACTTGAGCCTATATCATAAAACGATATAACATAAGCATATACAAGATTTGAATGTAATGAAAGGTAGAGAAGGAACTAAGACATACATATGCTACCGAAAGTTATAGTAAAGCTTATATTAAAATACTGTAAAATAGACTAAAATATGAATAAATTAAATTGAACTAAAAATCACAATCGAACCGTACTATGCCGTGGAGAGACTATAACCGACATGAAACCACATGAGCTAAATGTGAGTCCGATGTATACCCCCCATCGAAGAAGGCCCACTATACCTTGCCAGAGTATAGTAGTCAATCGGGGTGATCACGCTTGTGGAGTCCATTTCCGGGGCTAATAGCCTACAATGACAATGAGTTTAGGGAACTTGGGTGCGCTAAACCGCCACCCGCTTGGTGCTAAGTTTTACTGCCACTGGAAATCCTAAATGTGTTTAATTATGCCGATAGCTAGAAATCGATGTCCTAAGACTTAAGTCAAAAGTACTTATTTTGGAAGTGTTTTCGAGAGTCTAAGGACTCCGAAAGAAACTATGTCCTAAGACTTATCAGAGCCGCGATTCGAAAGTGTCATAACAATAAAGAACAACTATTGCCGATGAAAACCGATATTAATGAAGCTTACGATAATAGTCAAATTGGATTGCTGACATATTTCGTAGAATACTAAGTATACCGAGTATTGACCGAGATTTTTAGATTGAATATGCCAAAATCTTAACTTCCATTCGTAAGTCCGTACTAATCATTCATAATTTGAGTAAGGTCTACCATAGTCTAAGTTCTAAATCAAGAAGATTTACTTAATCATGCTAAGGATTAATATTAAGGAAGCAAACTAAATAAATAGAACTAGGGAATGAATTTCAAATAGGAATACTCATGTAAAGTTAGGGAATGTCACGTCCCAAGTCTATACCTTGGATTTGAGACACGATACTTGGAGTCGAAAGTAACCCCAAGTCAACTCCATGGCTCTATCATAATGCTGGAAATCCGAGTAAAATCATAGCGGAAGCTTAAGATAATAAAACCATTTGGCTAAGAAGGACTAAATCACAAAGTTTTAGTACATTTGGGAACAAAATCAAATTCTCGAATGTGTCTATGTCTAAAACCATCTATCCTACTACTGACAAGCCCCCAGCCTAATCCCTAAGTTAACTAAAAGACATATAACCGAAAATAACAATCATCGTCCTTGAAAGACGATGACTCACCACCGGTGCAAATGAAACTCCCTGACTAGATCTACTAACTCGTACCGAGATTGAGAACCTGTAGATGTATCATAAAAACAATACAACATAAAAGATATGCATCAAGATTTCTTTGAACAGCAAAGTGAGTAGGAGAAACCATAACATGGAGGATAAAATAACTGAATCAGAGTACATGCAATGGCCAACCTAATGGGCCAAACCGAACAAACCTAAATACACCGAGATGGTCAAAATGACCCCGTTTTGGATGATCAAAGACATGCCCTAAATCCGAGATACCGATCCGATACCGTGCCGACTGATCTAAACCGAGAAATTTGAAATTGTTCTAAGATGAGCTAATCTGAGACTCAACTAAACTGACTAGCTGGGAGAGTCTATAATCGACAGATAACCATGTGAGCTAGACGTGAGTCCGATATATACACCCCATCTCGTAGGGACCCAATATACCTTGCCGTATAAAGTGCATAAATCAAGGATTACAAGTCTGGCCATGAGGCCAATAAAATCAACCTACGCATGGCAACGTGGTTCTGAACTGGTGCGCTGGAACCTTGGTCGCTTGGTGTTAAGTCCTAATCCCACCGGGATAGTCCTAGACTCGACTACTAAGCCGATAGCTCTCAAAATTGGGGCCCAAGACTAAGTTAGGAATACCTATCCGGAAGTAACTCCGAGAGTCTTATCTGATTGGATTTATAACCGGTGTTCTAAGACTAGTGAGAGCTTCTTATTTGGAAGCATCGTAAATCGTCTAAAGAAAAAAATTGTAATCCGGCCGGGGTTCTACTGGTCGTAGCTGCTTATCTAGAAGTTAAGCCGCGACCATCTGTTAACAACTAAAATCTAATACCGAGTCTAATACCGATAATCGGGAGGCACCATCGACACCTCAAGAATTAACTTAGTCAAACTCATCACTGACATTTCGAAAGCAACACTAAGTGTACTAATCTGACCAGGCCGACATATATATATCTAACTAAAATTTCCACGTATACTATCAATACGAGGGTCTCAAATTCTATAGAATCAAGCTACAGGGAAACTAGTCCAATAGGCAAGATTCTAAATTCTACTAAACTAAGAACTAGGGCTAAATCATTCCACTAGATACAATTCTCACAAATATCTAGAAATAGGGTATAATAAGTAGTTAAAAATCATGAGAAATGCTCTATTTGAAATCTAGAAATTAGTCCGATAATTTTTCTAAATTTTGAACCCACAGTATCGAACCGATAGAAAATTGTAGAAGATTTATGGGGACACAAGGAAGAACTATTCCTCATGAAATCCCACATACCTGGCTTACAAATCCCTAAAAAAGAAAGCTTTTCTACAACCGACGAGAGCCCTAGATTCTACTTTAGAGAAGTGACTCGGGTTCTACTATTGATTTCTGAAAGTGTAATGGAGAATGAGGGGGAAAACCGCTCAACTCTAATGTTCTCCTCGAATTATACTTAAAATGACGTAGTTTAGGACTAAATAAGTGAAAATTACAAAAATATCCCCTCAATAAGACTCGAAATCGACCGACAGGGACCCAATGGGTCACTAAGCAATTCGCTGACCTCTCATCGTCCTACCGCCTAGGGGTTGAAAACACTGGATCTAGCAACGGGGACACTATGACTAGTTGGGTGAAACCAACAAGTCATTGGATCCTCCCGGGTCACGAACGAGGAAACTTGGAAAGCTTGATAACATGTCGTCCTTGTCCCATGAGTTCTTGGCTGATCAAGCAAGGCTAACCACGCCTCGACACAATTAGTTGTCAAGAGTTGACCACGCTTCATTTGCCTCTTGTAATATTCTAAGACAAATTTCCTAGTTTTCTTCCCTCGACTTTTCTTTAAAGGTCCGGCCTTGTCTAGGAAACTTTCTGGGTGTTACATGGTGGAATAATCCAGATTTTGCGAGTCTCCTTTATTTAATCAAAACCCTAGCTTCAAATCTTCTACAAGGCTAATAATTTGAAAGGCTTTTTTGAAATTAAATTGGGACACAATGCAATACCCCGAAAGCCCTAAGATCATACCTAAGGGTTGAAATGGGAGAAAATAAAATTTTTTCGCACTAGGTTAAGGCACGAGCCGTCCAGCTGACTCCATGAGTGTGCACCACGAGTCGTTAGGTGACTCGTGGAGTGAAAGGACTCGGGTTGACTTGGGGTTGGGGCTCACCACGGTGAAGCCACGAAGTCGTGGCCGCACCACGAGTCGTTGTTGGCCGTGGTCAAGAGTTTGGATTTAGATGTTGAAGGTTTATCGTTGCTCCCAATGACTAGTCACCACGAAGTTGTGGTGTCCCCGTGGTGACCAAAGGTTTGACGCATTCTAGCGCCGGCAACGAGAGTAGACCATGAGTCGTGGTCCTGACGCACTAGTCGTCCACCATCGTTGGGATTGGTAGTGTGTATTTTCCCGGCAAATTCATTAAGGGCTTTTCTGTAATTCCTAAATTTCTAAGACCTAAACTACGCCGTTTTAAGCTCAAATAGGTGTGTTTTAAGAGGGGTTAACTCGTTCTAAACCTATTCCTCTCCATGCATACAAGCCTAGCAAGCTTCTAAGGGTAATCAAGCTTAGGATTCATCGTTCTTCCCCAAATTCCTTTTGGGCGTTCAAGAGGGTTGTGTAATCGAATTTGCTAGGTGTGTAGGGTTATGAATGGGTGTATCCATCCACCCATGCCCAATCCATATTCAATTTCATGTGATTCCTAAGCGATGAATATATGGGGTTTTAACTCAACTTGTGAATTCTCTAGGTATCTATCATGGGTATTCTCTATGCATATTTCTAAGAGAAAAGATATAAAATTCCTCCGAACTTGTCTACACAACTCACTTTAACACTTTAACTTTATATGTACTTTACCCCTAATCTCATTTGAAGTCTATTAAATACCACCCTAAGAGAATAATACCACTCTCACAATGTGAAGTGTTTTACACTGTGCCACGCCACCGCTATGTCACAAAGAACGTTGAAAATTATTTAAATTTAAATATTTTTTTCATTTCTTTTTGCTCATTCACAATATTTTCTTTTCTTTACTTATATTTTTATACACTAGTTAATTTCTAATCCTAATTAATTCAAGAAAAAATGGAGGTCAGTTTTTCTCCGTAGGTGCTCCTTATTTCTTTTCAAAAAAATTCAAAACTTTTTTTTTAAAATTGAATGTTGAAAGTACAAAGTAGAAAAAATTGATAAATAAGTGTGTTTTGTGTGTGTGCGTGGGGGAGGTCAGGTTGAAGATGGAGAAATGGTGGGGCGGGGGTCCGAAGAAGGGAGAAATTGTGAGGTGGTTCAAGAAGAAGATAGGTCTGGGGTGAAGAAGGAGAAAGGGGTGGCGGGTGGGTTGGAAGAAGGAGAGAGGAATGACAAATTGCTAAGGAGAGGGGGAGGGGGAGGGGTGGGGTTGAAGAAGAAGATAGAGTTTGGTAGGGGTTTTATTTTATATTTCCCTTATTTTTTATTCTATTAAATAATATAAATATCAATGGAACCCAGCTTTTTTTTCAATTACACGCCTTTTTAATTTAACTTTTTTTTATTTATTTTCCACGCACTCCTTTTCGGGTGGTATTTAATAGACTTCAAATGAGATTAGGGTAAACAAATACTGTAAATTTAAATTGCTAAAATGTAGTCAAGGTGGACAAGTTCAGAGGGATTTATGTCTTTTTTCTCTATTTCTAATGTTATTATGATTTAAGGGCATGTTTTATAATATTTTCAAATTCGCTGCATTGTAATTTTTAAAGTTTTTTAAATAAGATGCCCACCTATGAAAGTCCATAAAAAAGATGAGATTGTTGATCTATGCTTCGTTATGATTTAGATGTTCATGATGAAAGTATGATTTGAATTAGCCATGTCTATGTTCATGTTTCTTGGAGTAATCAAAGTCTATTCAAGCATGTTTATGTATTGGGCAAGCCTACATGATCAAGTATGCTTCATGATTTATCTAAATTTCATGTCATTATCTTACCACATGGTTTTGGAGTCTAGACTCCTACTCAGTTCTCACTGGGTGGAAGTGGTTTGAGCCAAGGCTCCTCATGTTATGTTTTCTGCACGTGTATGTCATGTCATGATTCCAAATTTTCGTTGAATAATGATGAAGAGCATATGCATATTTTTTATATCGATATCATGGTAGTGACCCTTAGCCCTTTTTTTGGATGGCTCCCGCTCACTGAAAGTGTGAATAGCCTGGGACCACGTAAGCTATATCGTGGTAATATTCCTGCTATATGACGAGTCCCTATTATTCCTCATGATTTTTGTTATGCATGTTCATCAGCTAAAATATTATGTTTTTATGTGCTCTTGACCCAATGTTCGCCACTTATAATTATCAATTTTCAACTTTGGGTCATTCGATTCGGTTATAATTTAGTAATGTTTAAGTCATGTTTTCGTATAGTAGTATTAAAGCCCTACTCTAAGATTCTTATGATGAAACATTTATGACATGCATGATCTCTCGATTTTACTTACTTAGCGGTTTTACTTACCTTTCATACTCCTTGAGATATACCATATACTCTATGTCAGATTTGTTTCATGATACAGTTCGCATATCTGTGCTCGCCCTACCGCTAGCCGCATCTTTAGTTTTAGCATCTTCCAAACCGTGAGCTGGTGAGTCCTCATCTTTTGAGGGCCCCTTTCTATCGCTATATTTAGTATTTTCAATTTTTATTCTTTACCGAGTTAGTTGGGGTCTTGTCCATTCAACTCATCAAGAGTAGAGGCTTATCAAACATAATATGTGTTCGCCTTCGTAGTTGTGTTATGTGGATCCATGTTCCGATGTTATCGCATTTTCAGGCTTCCGCTATGTTATATGTTTGATTTTTCGTATATAAGATGTTGATCTTAGATGATATATTAATGCCATGGGTCGACTTGGAGCCTCTGGGGTTCTTTGTCCCGTGGTCTCAATCCGTTTGTCGCACGTGACAAAACTCCGGTATCGTGAGCATTAGGTTTGGAAGGTCCCTAGGGTGTTTGGAATCCACATTAAATGTAGCATTTTTCATGAAGGGCTCCCTACACTTATGATGAAGAGGCTACAAAATATTTAGGAAATGTTCCCTTCTTTCATGATCTATGTTGTGCGCTGAAATGTCTTCTCTATCCTTCTAATTGCATATACACGTCGTTATAATTAGTACCTCATCGAGTTAACAGGAGAAGAAACGAAAATAGGAACGCCACTTCGTAATGGCAATGGGATGGGCACCGGCGTGCCCCACCAGCCTCCCCGAGGATCACGTGTCTTGTTATGTGGCCCATGCAGAGTTTAGGGCCGCTATTCGCATGCTACTGTGCTTTGACTTCCCAAGTCAACTAACAGCGAGAGCGCACGCCCTCGTAACGGGAATGCGACACAGCAGCAGTCGATATTTTCCCGAGGATGAACTCCTCCGTAGTTCAAGCTGGGTCAAAGGTCGACGGGATGATCCACATGAGTTTATTGATAAAGTTCAAGATCACCTAGATCATGGGGGTTACCTGGGAGGAGTGTGCATATCTAGCCTCATATCGCTGAAAGGGCATCTCGTTCAGCAATGGAAGGATAAGGACAATGATGTGCCCCATTGGCTGAGATGAATTCCATACCGCATTTCGGATTGGTTCTTCCTCGTAAGATGAGGGAGATTAAAAGAAAAACTCGAAGTTTTTGAAACTAAGGTAGGGTAATATGACAAAAGCTTTAAGAGTATTCTTTGAGTTACCTTCTTTTCTCAAAGAATGCACTCCGAGATGGTGGCGGCATTTGCAGGCTTGGCGAGATAATTTATACATAGGATAGCCGACTATTTGGTCAAAGATTGATAGACCGAGAGATGCTTCATCAGACATTGACTTCCTCTCGACGCTTTTGTACACCCAACAAATAGAGTGCTGCAAGTAAGTGAGCGGGAGAGAGGCCGCGCCGTGACCAATAGCTATGTAGTCTCCCCAATCGTAAACCTCGGTGGCGTGGGGCACCGTCACCGCCTCATCAAAGATCTTCACTTCTAGCACCGCGCCTATGAGTGTGCCATCTAGATCTAGGCGCAACCATAAGAGACGAACATCAGCTCTCTTTGAGGTCGTGGAGCATACCCACCGAGCCCAACATCCTGTAGAGAGGTGAAGGGCCTGAGACACACTCGCCCGCATGTTTAGCCTGCTCAGCTTGTTTCGAGTGTGGAAAGCCCAACATATGCTAAAAGATTGTCCAACAGCTAGATGTGGCCATGATAGGGGCTACGGCTCAAGAGTCTCACCAGCACGCTAGCTCAAAAGAGGGTGCACCCATTAGTGTGGTGGTCGGGCCGCTGTATCGGATTCTAAGGTCCTAAGATTCGTCGGAGCAGGAGGTCTCCCTTTGTGATGTAGTCACCGGTATGTTGATGAGTATTCCACTTTGATGATCTGCATTGTTAGATCCGTGGGATACCTTATCTTTTTTGATGCCCTATGTTTCTAGTAGTTTCGTAGTTCCGGTCCCAAAATCCTATTAGAACCCTCTCGCCTACTCCAGCTGGTGATTTAGTTATAACTCGACGAGTATAGTAGAAATTGCCCTCACAATTCCTTCAAAAGGTCAAATTTAAGATTATAGAGATAGCCTTGATAGATTTTGGATGTTATCTTTGGCATGGATTGGCTACATGCATGTTATGCCTAGTAAATTGTAGAACCCATACAAGCAGCCCGACAAGCAGCCGCTGCTGTGAGTGGAAGCGGTAGTTTAGTCAGTGCTCGTAGATCGCTTCATTTCTTACCTAAGGCTAGGAAGATGATTTCTAAGGGTTGCATGTACCATCTAGTTAGGGTTAAGGATGCAATGCTCGAAACCCCGACTATCCAAATAGCCTCGTAGTGTGCGAATATCTTGAAGTGTTTCCAAATGATTTTGCCGAGAATTCCTCCTCATGAGACGATTTTGGTATTGACCTTCTTCCCGATACACAAACTATATCTATTCCTCCAATGTTCCAACTCGAGCTAAAGGAATTGAAGGAGCAAGCTGAAGGACCTCTCTTAAACAAGGATTTCATTAGACTAGCAAAACCGCAGTGGCGCATCACCCTCTTCGTTTCTGAAGCAGATTGTTCTCCGGACGCATTGACTATCTATAATTGAACAAGGTTACAATCAAGAAATAGGTATCCTCTCCCCGTGATTGATGATTTATTTAACTAGCTTCGTGGTGCTAAGTGTTTCAAAGATATACCTCAAATTCGGGTACCATCATCTTAGATTTTGGGAGAGTGACATTCGAAGATAGCCTTCGTGGACTCCGTATGGTCACTATGAGTTTGTAGTTATGTCTTTTGGACTAATGAATGCTCCTACAATTTTTATGGATTTGATGAACAGGTGTTCAGGCCATATTTGGACATGTTCATGATTGTATTCATAAATGACATTTCATATACTCTCGAGCAAGGTTAAGCATGTCGTCATTCTCTGGCGCGGTACTACGTACTCTTAAGGGATTGCCAATTATATGCTAAGTTCAATGTTGCGAGTTTTGGATAGACTTCGTAGCATTTTTTAGGTCATGTGATGTCGAGTAAGGGTGTACAAGTGGATTTTCAAAAGATAGAAGCGGTGAAGAATTGGCCTAGACCAGCTAGCCCTTCGTATATCCGGAGTTTCTTAGGTTTATCTCGGTTACTACCGGAGGTTTGTTTAAGGGTTTTCATCAATTGAGGCACTGTTTACTAAGTTGACCTAGAAGAAGGTGAAGTTCTGGGTCGGAGGCTTGTGAGAAGAGCTTCCAAGAGGTTAAGACTCCCGACTCACCCAAGACCGCAAGGACCCTACCCGAGGGTACCGATGGGCTCAGTGGTGGTATATTGTGACGCCGAGATCTACTTTTGGTTGTGTGTTAATGCAAAGATTGTAAGGTTATAGCCTAGTGCTTCTAGGTAGCTGAAGGTTCATGAAAAACAATTCGACTCACGATCTCAAGTTGGTATGAGTATTTGCCTTGAAGATTTGGTGACTATCTCGTACAAGGTCCATGTAGATGTGTTTGGGACCACAAAAGCCTAGTACATGTTTACCCGTATGATCTAAATCTACATCGGGAGGTTGTTGGAGCTTCTTAAAGATTATGATATGAGTGTCCTTTATCATCCGGGCAAGGCAAATGTGGTGGTAGACGCTCTTACCAAGCTTTCTATGTGCAGTGTGTCCCATGTAAATTAGGATAGGAAAGAAAGCAGCGAAGGACGTACTACACGACTAGGAGTTCATCTTGTTTACTCGACTTGATGGTGAAGCCATTGTTTAGAATGGATCGACCTTCCTTGGTGACCGAGGTCTAAGCTAGACAAGACGAGATCCTATTTTAGTAAATTTGAAGGCCAAGCCGTTCTAATCGTATGTGGGAGGTTTTCTCCTAAGTGGAGAGACGGTGTACTATTATATCGTGTCATTTGTGTGTACCGAGTGTTGATGACTTTAGGAGCGGATGCTGTACGAGGCTCATGGTTCCGTATATTCTATTCATCCAGCTTCCAACAAGATGTACTACGACCTACTTTAAGTCTACCGGTGGACGGTAATGCTATGACATAGCGTAGCTTGTGGCTAAGTGTCCGAAATTGCCAACAGGTGAAAGTTGAGCATCAAATGCCTGGAGGTGTGCTTCAAAATATTAGTATCCTTACTTGGAAGTAGGAGGAAATCAATATGGACTTCTCATTAGCGGGCTGCTTCATACTCCGCCGACAACATGACTCTCTATTTGAGTTGTCAGAGATAGGTTGACTAAAGTGGTACCAATTTACCGGTCAAAACTACTAATTCAGCTGAGGATTATTATAAATTGTACATTTAGGAGTTAGTTCGGTTTCATGGAGTGCCGTTGTCCATCATATCTGGACAGAGCCTCGCTACCTCTCGCTTTAGAGATCATTTCAAAAGGGACTTAAACTCAAGTTGCTTAGTATAACATTTCACCTACAAATGACGGTGTTAGGTGGAAACTGACTATTCAAAATCTTGAGGACATGTTGAGAGCGTGTGATTGATTGTGTGGGTATTTGGGTTGATCATTTGCCTCTCATTGAATTTGCATATAACAATAGCTACCATTCCAACATATAGATGGCTCCATTTGAGGCTCTTACGGGCGAAGATGTAGATCGCTTATCGGGGTTGGTTCAAGGTCGGTGAAGCTGCATTGGTAGGACCAGATTGAGTCCATAAGGCTATGGGGAAGGTTCAACTTATAAGAGAAAGGTTGAATGCAGCCTGTAGTCATCAAAAAGTCCTATGTGGACGGAGTAGGAGAGAGCGGAGTTTCCAAGCCGGCGATCGGGGTGTTTTTAGCGTATCTCCCATTAAGGAGTGGACGAGATTCAAAGAAAGGAAACTCAATCCCCATTGTGCTGGTCCCACTCAGATTGTGAGATGGGTTGGCAAGGTAGCATATGAGTTGGAGTTTCCTCAAAATTGGCTTCAGTGCATCCGGGTGTTTCATGTGTCTCTTTGAAGAAGTGCATGATCCAAATGCTCGGTCACGCCCCACTCGGGAGGCATGATCGAACCTAATGCCACACTAGAATTTAGGGCCGACCTAGTCGGGCATATGCACCTCTCGGTGCCCACCAACGACTCAAAATCAAGAAGACAAACTAATATATCTCGGCCGTGAATACGCTGAGCGACAAGGCCATGCAACACCCGTAAAGGAAAATAGCTAACCTGCATAACATAACAATAAAGAGATCCTATCCAGCCGACAAGACCACCATGCTGTCTAGTTATACCAGAATGAAAACAAGAAGCTATACTAGGCTCCACATGGCCAACACATAAAATAAGATATATATGGTCCCCACACGGCCAACAACAACCAACTAACCGAATGTTGTCATCTCGGCAAGCCTCTAGAGCGGGAAAATATTGGTCAAGATAGTGGCCCCACTACCTAAAGGCCGTTCAAATAAAAGGAGCCGATAAATTCCTTACAACCTGCAACTCCGAATGAAAGTAGCCGTCAAATCCTGCTGACTCTACATATCTCTGCTAGGAGATTCACACCGTCACTAAACTCATAGCCAAGTATGCTACCTGATAGTTAGGCCTTAGTACAATATGTACGAAATATGTAAGGTAGTAACGGTAAAATATGAATAAAGCTACCGATAACGACCGAAAGTAAGTATGTTAAGGACAAAAAGATAACCCGTAAACTTTCTTATTCATAACTCCGCATTAGTAAATCAATACACGTATGAGCGAAACTGCATTTACTCATACATTCATAGGCTACAAATTCAAGTTTACAATTATTAAAATCAAGTTGAATCCCAGCTCGCCCCCATAATCCCCGGAAGGTGTAAGAAACTTAGAAATAACCTACCTGGTCCTTACAAGCCCCCGGGTAAGTTAATCTAATCTATATACCCCTATCTAGGTTCCTATGATTCTACCGGCACTATAGCCAACCTACCTAGCTGGGTCCGGCATCTCGTGCTCGCTAGACTCCTATAATTGTGCATGATCCTGTGGCCTTAAGTAACTGTACTTTGGGCACACAAGGCTCATTAAGGTTAGTGATGCCGATACGACATAAGAATAGAAGCCCATTCTTGGATGACTGTAATATGGGCCCTTGGCCCGAATATAGCCCCTTGGGACATCATATAGCTCCTTGGAGCGATCAATAGCCCAAGAGTTGGATGAGCATATCATATAGCTTCCTCTCGAGGATCAATAGCCCCGTAGGGGCGAAGACACATTAAGAACTCGGAAGTCGTCAACGGAAACTATCCCGGGGACAATCCCAACCGATATACTATATGTCTCAACCTAGCCACTTTAAGGCGTACTGCTCTTAAGGACTAATGCGTCGTTACTCAACCCTAGGATAGTCTCGTGTGCAAGCCGCTAAACAGCACAATTCCTATGGGTGCCTATATCTAATAAGAGGATCCCCGAGAATATCATAATTCTAATTGTCTAGACCAGATAGTGGGATAGATCTAGAGTGGCCTAAACGATACCCGAATGTCATTCTAGGACAAAGGATAGCTCATAAGCGAACCATAAGGTCGCTGGACATCAACTAGTTAGTTTTTCGCCTAGAGAAAGTGTAGGGCTGCTACGACGGCATGCCTCGAGTAGTCAACCCCAACCTTCCCTGTGCAAGCTACTATACCTTAGCCTCGGGCTAAAATACCTACTACCGTGGTTCTAGTCCTTTAGAACTTAACTTGGTCTGCTCAAATTTCATATATCTTCTCTAGTGATTCCTAACCTTGTAGGTAAGTTTACCCCAGACTTAGCCACCACCGAAACCCGTACCCGAGTATTTTATAAGATAGTGCGCGTTGGCGCCCATTCACTACTCGATAAGGTTCCCTCCTTAGGGTAACCACAAAAACTATGTGACTTGTACAACCGGGATGGCTTCCCCGAGACCTATATGGACACCACTAAGTTGACTAAAACTAATAGTCAATGTAGCAGAGTTAACATGGCAAAGCCACACTAATTCCTGTGCAACCGCGTGCCAATGCGACTCTAACGTATGACCATCCTATCCAAAACCTGACCCGGAGGTGTCAAGGTACACCAACGGCCTCGGGCGATCTTTATTGACACTACAAGTCTCAAACCGAAGTTATCACCACTGCGCCCACCGCCGCCCAACTTACCAAAGTAGTCCCAATTGCTAACCATAAAACTTCTAAGGCCTTGGCATGACAGGAAAATATCATAATTCTATTAACACAAAGGAACAAGAACAAAGGAGTTTCTATATCATTCCTAGCGTGAGTCACACTTTACGTACTCTTTCCCAACAGTGGATACTACAATATACTCTCAATACATTTGCTAGCGGCTAACCACAACATATATAATCATAATCCACTAACAATGCAATGACAACATACATGATCCTTATCTACTAGCAACAACTAATTACAAATATATAGGATCGTTATTTCATTTAGAACATAGGTCGATCATTATACGAAGAGAATGCACTTGTTGAATGGATAAACCTTAACATACCTTAAATGCCGATTCTCATTTAACTAAAGAGTTTCAACTTGTAACCTGGGCGTGCCCACTCAATTGCACTCTTCCCACAGAGAATAGGCTATTTTCAACTAAATTCAAAAAACAATGATATCTTTCGACAATAATAATAACTATAATTCCGCCTATCTTTAACTCCGCCAAAACCCATAATTTCTGAGAGTTTAGAATGGATTAATGCTTACCTATCAGCTCGGGGTGGGTCACAGGAATCTAATTTAGGGCATTTAACAACCTTTACTTGGCAGCTGCCTCCTAAGGTACCGAGTAAATTTTTAAGAAATAACTCACAGAGATGCTTCCCATAGGCCTAAAACTTGTTACCGAAATTAATTTGCATTTGGAAGGAGTTTGATAGCGTAATTTGACAAAAATTTGATAGAAGTTGCGTGTTCTCTCTATTCTAGCCGAAGGGATACTTGCAAATGATTTGAATTGAATAAGGGGGGTTTATATATAAGTGTAGGGAGGTGGCGTGGGCGCCATGCTGTCCAACGTGCTGTGAGGGTGCCGCGCGCTCCTGTGGCACTGGCACAATACGCGCCGCGCTCCTAAAAATGGTATTGGCATGCCGACGCGCGCGCCGGCTCCGTTCGACCCTACTTTCGAGGCTTTTCCCACACGCGTCAAGCTCTTATTACTCTTCACAAACCCAATTAAGCCACGCCTACTAATCGCTAACATCTAGCGTGGTGTAACAACACTCTCCCTTAGGAACATTCATATCCTCGAATGTAATCTTTAGGCTTAAAGGAGCGACTCTTTAACTAATACTTAGAAAAATTTCATAGAAGCCCTCTTATATTACTGACTATCCGTAAACTAGAACTTAGAAAAAACCCAACATACGCATCTCGCCAGATCGGGTAGGCACCCGTATAACATAGCTTTATATCATAAAGGCGAATAATCAACACATCATATTACACGTAAACACAATAGCCGAACAATAATTCAGCCAACTACTTAACCTCGGGTCAGTTCCGGAATAAGTGATAACGCCCAAAATATTAATCGTTTTTTAAAAATGGTTGTTTCTGTGCCAGCCATTCCCGACGCGATGTCGGGGTCGAATCCCAAGAGAATTGAGTCGATAATTTAAGGGTTATAAAATAACTCAAACTAGAGCGCATCGTTGTTCCACATTTGAAAGGGAAGTGGGGAAGATTAAGGAAAATACTACCTAATTCTAATTTAGAACTAAGTGGGGAGAGAATTAAATTATTGCATTCTCAAGTGAATTAGTTAGGGGTGTGTTTTGCATGGTTTAACAACTTAATATATTATAAAAATAAAATATTAAAATTCAAATTCAACTTAGATAGTCAGGATAAATCACATTCCTCTTTATTTTCAACCACAAGAATGTTTATGCCTTGGGTTTTCTCAAACCCAAAGCCAATTCAAGTTATCAACCACAAAATTTTGAGGAAGGACTAGCTATATCTAGTATCGACTTTTTTTTTAATGGAGTGAAGATGTGGGTATTGACTATCTCTAGCCCAATCCCACACACCAACACTCCAAATCCTCACCATTATTTTCTCACCCAATGCTCACCTTCCTCTCTCAAGTAAAGCAAGAAAAGCAAGAAAAATTCATGCTTACAACCATCAATTTTTACAATTAAAACTTAGGAGAAGACAATAGATCTAAATTACAATGAGAATTTAAAATCAAATCATCAATACCCATTAATACATTCAAACCTACCATGGACTACACTCCTAACTAGTAATTCTAGATCTACAAATTTAGAGAGAGAGAGAAGATACCCAAATAGCTTTTCTCAACATTCAAAATATGGGTTCATCCAATTGCTTCACAAGATTCGCAAAGAATGGTGGAATTCTCCCAAAGGGGAATTCTCTAAAAGAAATCTCTCTATTCCTATGTGAGAAGAATCTACAATCTCTATTGTACTTCTCTTCTATGTAAAGACGATGAATAATTATATGGTGTACAATGGAGTGTTATATATATATCTTATTTTTATTGTGTTAAAATTTCCCCAAATGTCCTTGGAGCTTTTAGATGCTTTTGAGACCTTTTTGTACCCTTTACCTTTCATTAGATCCGCCTCACTCGTGAAGAACCGACATTTCACCGATGCCACCCGTGGAGCGCCAACTATGGCCGGTTGAAAATAATACCAAGTAGAGGGAACCAAAGGGTTCAATGGGCTTAGCCGGTTCCATTCCATGAACCGCCGGTTGAATAGACGGCCCGGGAAGTGGCTTACCATTTCTCGCCCACGCTTCGCCTTCCGCATCCGCGCTAGCCTATTCAAAGCACATATCCTCACACTCTTTTTTGAGCTCAAATCTTCTCGATCTTTGCCTCATCTCCTTCATATGCTAAATCATTAAATTTATTCTCAAACTCCATGTGTTTTACTTGATTTCATGCTTTCTCGACTGCCATGAAGTGCCTACAAAGAATTCAAGAGAAAGGGCATAAAATCCACATAAATGACTCAAAAACTAGGCAAAAACACATGCTTAAGAGCCTAATGAGTTGGTAAATTTCCAACTCATCAATAAGAAAGGATATCCTAACCTCATGTCATCCCCTCGCCTTCCCAAGTCATCTCTTATACCTTTTAATGTCCTACTTCAACCTACTGGATCAAATTTTCCTCTAACATTATTTTCAGTGCTTAAAAAATTTGACTTCCATTAACGACAAAATTATATGATGTTTAGTTAAATAAATGATCTTTATTTGTTGATCCACATAAAATCTTGATCCAATCTAAAAGGGTCCGACCAATTCATGACTCAATCCAACACAAAATTTGTCTTAAATTAATGCTACTAAGCGATAAAATCTATTGTTCTCCTTGGAAAAGTCTCCTTTTGTCTTGCTTACTTGGTACTTTTACATATTATCTTCATTTTATTTTCCAATGTAAAATTGACCAATTATAGATAATTCATGGTTTGAAGAGATTTATTTATTGTTAGATATTTTAAAAGAGTTAATGATACTCAAGATTAGTTTACCGCCTACAAGCTGGGCCTTTAACATCATCATTATGAACTAAGTTGAATTTTTTTCCAAATATTTAAGAAAATTGAGATCAAGTCTTACTACATTTAACTCTTGGAATGCAATATATAACTGCTAATTTGTTGCAACCTACTATCTCAAAGAACCTGATTCTTTGAGTAGTGTAGAATATATAAATCAACACAAGTATTTTCACATAGAAAACTCCTTGATTAAGGGAGTCAAAATTCATGACCTACCTTTTATAGTATTTACCTAAACTCTTTACTAAACTCGATCAATTTAAAGTTACAACTTATCTTGTACTCCTTAGAACCGGTTCCCACAGCCCCGACTTCCACCATCGATAGTTCCCCCAATTTTGGCGCTCCTAATTCCGTGATATTTTCAGGTAGAATCTAATCTCACTTTATTGTCTTTTCTTTTTTTTTGTGTTAAACTCAAACTCTTTTTGTCATGCTATGTTTATAAGAGTAACATATTACTTGTAGTTCTCCAAATCCAACCAAGACTTGATTCAAGTCTTTCCAAGAAACCAATCCTTGTTTGACTTGGATTTCATCTTCATGCATATACAATCAACTTCTCCTAATTTCAAGCTAATTTTAAGTTAATTTATGGTATTGTTTTCATAATTTGAACTCTAGTTCCTCGTAGAATCGATAAGTCTTAATACCAAATTTTCATGTTTGCATGGAAAAACTTCTTCAAATAGTTTTCGCTTTTCTAATATTATAGAACTAGTTCTTCTCAACAATATTCCCGCAGTTGTTGCCTCGTTTACCAATTCCTTTTGGATATCTATTAAGGACCTAGTTCTTGTGCTTCTTTCTTCATTATTCTTTGTACATAGATTTTCACTTGTACAATTTTTGTTAATTATCAAAACACCATATTATCTTAAATGTAGATTTAGAGATTAAGCTACCCTCTGGCAGCTCAACAATATTCCCCTTTTGATAATAAAAAATCCAAGCAACTTCATTCTTCTCTTCACGGTACTTTTAGATTATTCACCTTCATGCTCTTCATGTGCTTATACATTGACAATATTTTCTCCTAGGAAGGTTCTACGATCAAACTTGTACTCGTAATAAACCACTTTGGTCATGCTCACTTCGCCTTACCTAGACTTCAATAAGGTTTGTAAGCTTGTATCATCCTATGTAGGTCTTACCTTCTATTCATTTCAAACCACTAGATGGCTAAGTTTACTTGACTTAGTAAGATTTGTGAATTCACTTAATCGGCAGGAAGTTAGCTTCCACTCATTGCAATCCTATAGTTGACGTTAAGAACCTCGATCAGACCTATATGCCTTCTTAAAAGAATATCTGTTTAAATTTAGTGTAAGAACTAGGTTCTTTCTTCTATAACTCAGTGTTACAAGTTTTCGCGCTTCTACAAACATACACCATATAACTATGATGCCCCCCAACCTTAGCCTAGACGAACCGACACTGATGCCTGAATCTGGCTGAGTCAACCAACTCTACGTGATTATCACTTTAAACATACATAAAGAATATGAAATAAATTCATAGGATAAAGTCTTAAATGAAGTTTCACTCACAAAATACTTTTGTAATACTCAAACTTTGCTAGACACCAAACTCTAATTCCTTTGCAAGAAAACCAAAGGGGGAAAACTGTAGGCCTTCTATTACATAATGACCCCAAAAACTGATCGTGGGTTGCCTCTAACGTGGGCTATTGTCTCGAGTCATTGTAAGCTCAACAGTTTTCCTTCGGGAATCACCGAGGAATAGGATGACTCATAGGAAGAAGTAACGAACCGTCCCGTTCTGCCTATCGGATCCCAAGATCAAACCTACCCGATCTTTCCTCGAAGCAACAAAAGGGAACTAATCTGGCATGTGGTTCTACTAATGTGCCATTGCTACCACATGTAACCAAGTTCCAGGCCCTAATGTTAACTACGAGTTGATGCAACGAATCGTTGGTCCTACCAATGGTCATTCTGCCGCCTATATTATCTTAGGGCACAAATTTTCCGTAATTAGTATAACCCGAGGTACCAATGACCCATCATATCCTAATGAGTCATGGTATCCACCCATGACCCATTCTAGTAAGCTCAATTTATGGACCCAGGACCAACGATTGGTTCCAATAGGCTGGGTTTCTTGATCAATGACCCGTTTGAGGCCCGGGCTGGGTCCCCGCCCCAGTTTTGCATTTTTCCCTAGTGGGATATTTTTATAATCTACACCTTTTTAATCCGTGAACTACATCTTTTTGTTATTTTCATAGGAATTTAGAGGGGTAATCGATGATTACTCACCCCTATCATTCCCTCAAAAATCAATTTGTAAGATTTCTCTCAAAACACTCGTGAGTAGGAGTTAGGGAAGTCAGCCAAATTCTCAAGGGGTTTTCTCCTGCATCTTTTCACTGTGTATAGGGAATTCGACAGGGAATTGTTCTTCCTTGTGTCCCCAAAACCCTTCCTTAAATCTTCTATCAAATTCTAGTCCCCGAGTTTTCGAATGGAAATGAATTTTCAGCAAAGATTTCTGCAACTATAACAGAATATTATTCATGCTAATTGTAGTTAATATTTCCACTGTGCTAGAAGATATTGATGCTTGTTCCGCAAAATAAACTCTAGCCCTAGCTTTGAATACGTAAAAATGTAGCTCCTGCATAATCGATTATTATCCAAAATTGCTTGATTCTATTAGTGTTGGGGATTCCCATATTAGATATGTTGAAATATCGCCCGATGCATGTTAGTCCGGGCCATTCGGTAATATCACACCCGCATTATTCTAAAATGTCACCATCGCTGACTAGCGCTCTTTTCTTAAGGTGTCAAAGGTGCCTCCCAGACAATTATTAGACTCAAGTATCGTATATCGTATTTTTAGTGGTTCTTTAGACTGCTATGACACTTCCAAAAGAGCAAAGAGCTCGACTCGCCTGTAACCACCACCTTCAAGCCTACTTGTTCTGACTCGCTATGACGCTTCTGGGGATAAGCAATTTTTTGGCCGCTTTAGAACATTAGTTATAGAATCTCGTCTGATAAGACTATCGTGTACTTCCATATAGGTATTCCCGACTTAGTCTTGACACCCGCTGAGCTATTAGCTTAGCAGCCGGGCTTAAGACTATCCAAAGGAGTAGGACTTACACTGCTTGACTGGGTTCCAACGCACCTAGGTTCTGTAATCCATTTTTACCATAGGTTATTTTATTGGCCCTTGTGCCCCAAAACTTGTGATCACCTAGTTCATGCTTATACTGGCAAGGTATATTGAGTCCTACCAACGGTGTATACATCAACTCACGCCTAGTTCACGCGTTATATATTGTTACAGCTTCCCACTAGTCAAGAAAGTTTCAGCTTTAGCTTAGCTCGTACGCTTCAAGTTACTTATTTCAAGCCAGCTTAGTATAGTTAGCTCGCATCGCATCTCGTACTTGGGGGCATGTCCATGACCATCGATGTATTTATTTTGGCTATTTTAGTTTTATTTAGTTTGTTCGGGCCAATATTTTCTTGGCCGCTGTATGTCATTACAATTCAAAAGCTTGTTTATTCTTTATGTTATATTTTCTCCACTTACTCAACAGACTCAAAGTACCGATGCATACTTTCTATGCTGTATCGTACTACACACAGCGCGTGTTCTCAACCTCAAGACCGCTAGTAGATCTTCGTGTGATATCGCTACTGACAAGCAGAGTCCTTATCTTTCGAGTAATGTTTATTTTCTTTAGTTAGATCTCTTAGAGTCACCCGGGGGCTTGTCCTGAAGAATCATTAGTTGTAAAATGGCTTTATTATAGATTCTACTTTTAGTTTTACTTCTTTTAGATGTAAAAGCTTTCATTATTCGGCTTTTTTCCTTAAACTATTTTATTATTTAAGCTTCCGCTATGATTACTCATACCATGTTATTATAGATCGTGGGTTGGCTTGGGGTTACTTGTGACTCCAAGTACCGTGTCTCGTCCAGTGGTGTAAATGGTATCATATATCTTTAAAGTTAAACCATTGAGAGATTGAAACCAAAATTAAATACCGTCAACAAAACTAAAACATCTAATCTAGTTGGTCTATGAAACTCTAATGATACGAAAGTAACAATGTTTATCGGACAGGCCCTAATATCATACCCCAACCTTAAGTGAGACCAATAAGTACCTTTGCATCATTAATATCACTATACACCTGAATTAAAGCATGTTACATAACTTATAAACAAGTAGACATGGATACACCAACATAATGGATAAGGAAAGCCGTATGTGCAATGGTAGACGACTAACTAGCCTATAAAACATAAGTCTAGAGCGATAGGGAATAAATACTATTAAGTACAACAATAAATAACTAATTCTCTACTAGAACTAACCTTATAGAACTATCATAAGGTCGAAAAGGACCTCGATATACCCATACTACATACATATGTACACAAAAAGTATTAAAATACAACCCAGTTTTGCAAAGAGAAGTGGAGCTTAATAATCAAGCCACCAATGACAATGCCTAGTGAGGATAAGCTTATCCTATATGTCCGTTCATATTGATGGAACGCGCCCCAACTATAGGACACATAAGTATATACAACATGTACTTCATGTAAAGAAGACAAAGCATACGTAAAAGTATTGAAGTTCATAATGAAGACAATAAATATTACACTGAATAAATCTGGTAGAAACAACTGGCACATACCAAGTTTATCTTCTTAATAATAACATAGCAACCATTTTAAGCTTTTCGCATTCATATTATAGAATTCATGATACATTATAATGATTAGGATAATGTTATTAATTATTTGAGATTATATCACTAGATATATCATCGGCTGTAAATTTTGAACATACCTCTACTATGGAAAACCATTTTCATGGGAACACACCTGTTTTCAAAGATATATGTATGTAAATGTAGGTGTGGAAGAATCCAATAAGAGTTATTTTAACTTCGGAAAATTATTATGTTATCTTTTGTGTCTATATAATGAAAAGAAGAATTCACACCTTGAAATTAGTTCACATAACATATAATATTTAGTTATTCACCTTTAGGGTAGAATGTAAGTAAAGTAATATCAATTCTTAACTTAAAATATATGAACATTTTTGGGTTTTGAAGTTTATGGACCATATCGTAGTATTAAAGTCTAACACAACAGAAGTGAAATTAAGTGACAAGAAAGACGCGAGCACCGACATACATGCTTAAATAGACAATTGCAAGAATCAGGTATATGGAAGATTGAAACTTCCACATATTGACATTTTTAAGATATTTATTTAGGGTCTTATTATGAGATAAACTCGCAACAAGGATACGTATATTAGAGACGAAAGAGGTTTTAACTTTATATACTTCATTTATCACAAATAAGACTAGCACGATTTGAGCTTTCCATTAATATGTTAATCTACAATATGAAAAGCATAATGAAGCTAATATTAGTCACTAAACACCATGAGACCTTGAAAAATAGTAGCTAAGTATATGTTGGACAGATTGTACATATCGACTTTAATTAAATGGTGCATCACCACACCCTTTCTCCCTATTTAAACACAAAAATACAACCCCAACCTTACTGACCCAACCATCAAGAAGACACAAAACAACCCCTACACAATCCACCATACCCCCAACACAATAGCAACATATTGAACTTACAACTATCAATTACCATCTTGTGAATTCTTAAATAATAATATAATAAGACTTCTCCATCCAAACTTTCATATAAAGGAGAACATGGGTAGAATAGTTACCACACTTGGTGAAGGGTTTTGTTCCTTTTTTTCTTGTAATTTTCAATAATCTCTTACATGAACCAAAAGAAGAGAAATATTCTAATAAATAAACACAATTTGGGGTGGCGAAATTGTAGAAGAGATATTTCCATATCTATCAAATTTCACCACATGATTTCTTGTTAAAAATAGAAGAATTATACTAAGATTATAAGTATAAACACTTACCTTAAACTTAGAACAAATTGGACACTTCAAGAACCCTAATTTAGGGTGGAGTGGCAAATTATTCTCGGGATATGAGAGAAGCAAGAGTTTAAGAATTTTTTTTTTTTTTCTTTTCCATTTTTGCTAAGTTTAGAATGAGATTTTGATCCATATTTGGCCTTTATATAACCCTTTGGCCAAATTTTGACTCCAGCGGATTGGACCAAATTTAGTCCATTTTCTTGGGCCAACTTGGGTCATAAGCTTTTGGGCTAATTTGTCCTTTATTTTGGGCCATACATTAGTCAAGTAGGTGATGCACCTACACGAATCTTTAAGTAGCTCAAAAGTCAAAGTAGGTGATATAACTACTTGTCCTTAATTTATGCCTCTTATGGGCCAATTTGTTTTGGGCTTCTTGGGAAGATTTGGGTAACACTATAAAGCGTAATTGAGCTTCATTTAGGCTACAAATAGGCCTATTAATCTAAGTAGGCGATGCACCTGTACCGAACCTCTTAACTTGGCCAATTTATCTTACTGTGGAAATGCACCTATTTGTCACCTAATAACTCAAATAAGTCAAACACGCACCTCACTTATTCTATTCTAATTTTCAACTCTTAACCTCCTTACTCTAACTCAACACTTATGTACATTTGGCTACTTTAGATTCTAGACTCAAATATCACCTCACCACACCAAATTTAAATACTTTTATCGATACTAACTTAGTCGTATAGCTTAGATGCACGAAAACATTACACCACACCCTTAAGCTAATAATACTTAATAAAGAAAGAGACTATAATCCAAGATTTAAGGGGCTCACCACACCGAATAAGTGCGTAATCCTAGCGCAGTAGCTCCCGCTGCCCTAGTACGTGAACCTCGCATTGTGAAATATAATTTTCTCGGTAAAAAGATGTGAGTACAAGTGAAATAGTACTTGTATGTAAAATAAGCATACCAAAATAGAAATATGTGAAATGAAAGGAAAACCAAACATGAGAATAAAATAAATAAGAACCAAAAGACTCTATCATTAGGTTGACCTAATAATTTACATCATAATTCATAAGAAAATTCTTTTTATGGATCTTCTTAGTTTAACCGACATGTCCACTATGTGAGTACATGGAGTCTGATCTTGGCCCGACGGCCAGTTCATCCCATACCTTGCCAGGTTAATGAGACATACATATTATAATCTAGAATTTAGATCCACATAATACCCACATTAGGAGTAATATATAGGAATTAAGCCAATTAATGGTACAAATCCTTATCCTATATCGATACACATAGTTTCATGCGTTTATCATAAGACTCACATACATTTAAGGTTACAATGAACTCTCAACATTTAGTGAATAAAATTAGCTATCATATTGTAAAATCATAAAGTTCATATTTTTAAGGAAAAATCATAATTCTTCTCTATTTCATAAATTACGGTGAAAGCAATGTAGATTCATATAATCGGAATATCATAAAGTTCGTAATGAATTAACATGAATAATATGTAAGTCTTCATATTTGAATCCCAACTCTTATCATAGAGAAGAAATATTTAGGGTTCGAATAAAACGTGAGCGTGGGTAAGAGCAATGACATTTCTGCATGAAGAGATTAGTGTTACATACTTTAATTGCTCCAATTAATCACTAAAAACTTTGATGAAGAACTCCAAAAGAATTTCTTGAACCTTTGAGATGAGTTTTTTTGAAAACCATAAGTTTATGGAGTAGAATTTTAATGTGAATCCACATATAATAATTTTGATTATAGGTTACGGACGCCGTGCATCTTAGACTCGCATCCTTACATATGATGCCGGGATGGCCGTGTTATCACTTATAGCCTATATGTGAGCTATGCCCCATCTCATAATCTTTTGAGGTCATCATTTACTGCGTCATGTATGACCTTAGATACTACTGCAGGCTTGCTCCGCATGACCGTATCCAAACACTATGTCTTAACAATTTCTCAACATGGAGGGTCTTCTATCCATGATTCATGCATGGTCTCGTATGTTACACTTATGGTCTTTCATGCCCCAAATCTTCTAGAATTACTGAAGCTATCTCCCTTTCTAAGCCCATCCTTGGTTAAGTATGGCTTATAAGCCACTCTTAAGGCCGTACCTCCCTCCGTAGCTGAAAAATCACCGGGATTCTAAAGATACGCCTCGCAGTACGTGACCCATATTTCAATTGTATGATCGTATCTTGTGTCGTACATCAACGCAAAACCTTCTAATTCAATTATTTCAATTTTTAATCAACTCCATGCATATGCACAATACACATATCTAAATTAGACTTTAGCTCACATAAATGGTATTTTTTCTTTATTTAGGCCTAGTTACTCATATTCAATTGGTTAAGCCTTAGCCCGAAGGCAAGGTGTTACATATATAGTGTATTACAACTTTCTTTCTTTTCATGAATCATAAATTATATCTTCTCTTCTTCACCCGTAATATATCTATCGCTTCTCTATCAAACCAAAGTTCTTTGTAAATAAGAATCTCGTTTCTTTTACAATGCATCCTATAACATGAATATATTATTGTAGATATATTATATTTACATTTGAAAATATAATGTCTCTACTTTTCCTCTTTTGGCATCATCAAAATGCAACAATGATTAGTAGACTCCTTATAAGAGCATAACAATATTAATTTTCAATCCAAAAATTCATCAAAGTATAAATAAAAGATATTTTGATGCATCCTCTTAATCCATAGAGGCCAAACCTAATAAATAAAATTACATTAGATTACAAAACTACTATGAAAAGATTTAGTATGATTTTGGTATCCAGTGAGTGGATAAAAATAGGTTCTTTTTCTAAGAAGGAAGCTTTTTTGAATTAGTTCCCAAGAAACTTGTCAAGGGAAGCAACGACATCTTTCACTTCCCTTGCCTTCTCTACCATCAAGTTATCTATTCCTACTTATTTTCCCAACGAAGTACCAATGGAAAGGTCTTTATTGTCACACTTGATTCATGCATGCACATCAATTCTGTTGGACTTACACTCGAGGATTAGGTTCTCTATCAATCTCTTTTATTATTTATTTTCGCTCTTCATAAACATTTAAGAGTGAATTTTGGTAAGTGACCATCATTTCATTTGCTTTTGTCCACACATATCTCACAACAGATATACTTCTCAATTCTCATCACTATCCATTTCTCATAATCCTAAGACTCCTTCTTCTTCAAAGTCCGCCTCCTCCCCCAATCACCGCCCGCATCTTCGTTTTTTATTGGCCCGTTGTCAAGTAAGGAATTTTTTATTTTAAAGTTTTGGGAATCTCATGCTAATTAAAAAGAGTCATGGAAACATCTTGAGAGTTTAATATTTGTGGAAGTAAGACGTGGTCAAGTATCTGTAGTAGCTTGGCAACAAGGTTGATGATATGTGATTTGGTCTTAATGCCGGTCAAAATATGTTTTAGGGATCTAGATTGGATTTATTTGGTAGTGTAGACAAGTTTATACAATTAACTATAAGAAAAGGAGATGCATACTTGATTAGTCATAAGAACTATGGTTTTTGACTATCTTCTCTGCAACTTATCATTCTTAAGAGAGGATAATATCACAAGATCTCCTATATATTTCTTCATCTATTCTAATAGAAGTTAGCTTGTTAATTAAGGTTTCATCATCTTTATAATGCTTCTATCATCTGTCATATCTCTCAATATTTTCTTTCTATGCTTTTAGCCGGGCGGCATACCCTCTTTTGAATCCCCTCTTGACTTCTTCAAACCCTCCTTCATCTAAGCATTTCTTCAAAGAACTTAGTTTTTTAGACTCGTTTTGTTTTATCTTTCTTGGGTGGAGGTTTCTTCCGCACTCGCTTCTTCTTCTTGAAATACCATTATTTTCCTTGATTTAATTCCTATCATCAGTTTTTAATTACTTTCTCTTAGGTCATGCGTGAGATTTTGAGACACATTTAGTTCTTCTTCTCATAGAGTTTTGCATGCCTTTTAATGCTAATTTAAGTCAATACTAATACTATTTTTCTAGTTTTAGGAATTTCATTAGTCATGGAAGAAGGCACAAATCAAAATAAGTCTCGCGTAAAAGAAAACATAAGTGGACTGGGGAATTCAAGATGCTGGCCCATGCTTCCAATCGTATCAAATTAAAGAAGGCTAATAATTCAGTCATCAAAGCACGACTAAAGATGGCTTTGACTACATATTCAAAATATGGAATGTAAATTGAACCGTAAGATCATAAAGTGTCAATTCCACTGTGAAGCAATTTATGGTAGAGAGAGAGTATGGATCGTAATTTTATTATACAAAGCTTGTAAGTTAAAATACAAATAATATCTTATTGAGTTGCAAATTCAATTCACAATTCAAGATTCGGATCGTAAATATAATGTAGAATCCGTTCCTCGCGATTTCGAATGTTACATCCCCCAAATGACACGCTAGTAGGCATACGCATGGGATTTGTTGGGGAATAAAGAGAGCTTGGCGCATGTAGGAAAAGCCTTTGGAAGCGGGGCTGAGGGAATTAATGGGGAAGATAGGCTGCACAGCGCGCTAACTGGGCCAGCAGACTGCTGCCACGGGCGCCAGGCTTATTGGAGCTTTGAGAGGTGCGTGGCGCAGTCCCGAGGGCTCTTGAGAGGCGCGGCCCCAAGCCCCGTGGCGCTTTGGGAGGTGTGGGCGCCCCTATGCCACCGACCATGCCCCTATATACGTCCCTTGTAATTTTCAATTCATTTCTTAAATTAACCCACGAATAAGAACAAAGAACCCACGACATTCAAGATATTTTCGCCCGATTACGCTACCAAACATCATCCAACCTCAAATTAACTTCAGTATTGGAATTCTAACCCTTGTAAGGAGCATTAGTACTAATTATTTTCTTAAAATTGCCCGATAAATCGTAACTCCACCGAGCAAAAGCTGTCGAATTGTTCCAAATTGATTCCTACTCGGTCACAAACATTAGGTAAGCACTTCTCCCTTCAGAACCCTGAGAAACCAGGTTTTCTACCGTGTTTTACGTAATTGAATTATAGCTGCTATTGGTATTAAAGTTATCGCTTTAAGCTGAATTTGATATTGAAATTAATCTCTTTTCTCCCAATATTGTGGTTATAGCTGGAGAGCCGTTGAATACAAATTGAAACCCGTTAGATATTCTAGAAATGACAATTGAGGTGTGTTAAGGCTTATTCTTTTGAAAAGTTATTCTCATCATATAGTGATACGACTTATATGCTTTGAGCATAGACATTGGATCCTACTTTCTATGATTAGTCATATAATATATATGATCCATGTATGTCTTGGTTAGCCGCACGAGATTATGATTACATATGTTGTGGTCACTGCTAGAAAGTATATTAAGAGTATATTGCGTTGTCCTTCATCGGTAAAGGAGAGGTTAAGGGTGACTCACGCCAAGCATCATAGAAATTCCTCTACCCCTTCGTTAATTGAGTTAGTAGAACCATGTTTTGCTCCCATGCCTAGGCTTCGCATATTTGTGGGTGACAGCTTGGGTCTAAGCTAGTAAGTTAAACAACATAGGTGCATGTGCTTGATTTAACTATTAGTTCAACGCCCGTATCGTTAGTGTAGCTCATCCAGCACTCATTGGCATACCTTGGACGCCTCTAGGCCGTAATTATATTAGTATGGCCTTTACCTCAGAGTCAAGGGCACCCAGAGTTGCCTAGGAGAGTTGAGGTCATTCTCGCCATGGCAGTGCCTATCTCCAAAGGATGCTAGTTACAATCGAAGGGGTGCTTATCGCATGCCACTCTCGGGTGGAACCATCTCTGTTACCATCCCGGACAGAGCAATAGATACCATGGGTGGGGAAGTTTTGTTAGTAGCTAGATATGGGGACAATGCCTCAAAATTACTCTTATCATGTATTCGTGCATGTGCTGTGAATGGCTAAGTCCAAATACACCTACGAGGTTAGGATCTCCTAGAGAAGGCATACTGCAAATCCGAATGTATCAGCTAGTATCTCGTGTGACTAGAAACACAAAGATACAAAGATACCCTGTGATAGGAGTTACAATAAGCTACCCATGGAGGTTAGGGCAACCGCTCGGAGCATATCCGATTAGTAGCAGCCTCCCGCTTGTTCTACGTAGACGAAAAGTGATCCAAGAGGAAGCTTCATTATAGCTCCACTACTACAAGTAGAACGTAGCCTACGCCGAGGACATAGTAACCCTCGTCGAGTTAACCCTAGTTAGCTTGGCCGCCGCAAACAGTTGTTTGGTTTGCGGAGGAGTTTTGTGCCCATAGGCTACACTACAAGAATAATATGATGACCACAAAAAGGGACGGATTTGAGGCCGTGTGTGAGGGCCGTACCGAGTTATATTTGTAGATCGAGGCTCGAGGCCATTTTCGAGATCCATTTATTGAGGCCGCGAGGGCCAAAAGGCTGCAGTTCCATTTATCGAGGTCGTGGGAGGGCCATACAAAGTTCCATTTATTGAGGTCGTGAGTGCCATACAGAGTTCCATTTATTGAGGCCGCGGGGGCCATATTGAGTTCCATTAGATTGAGGCCGCGAGGGCCGTAGAATAGAGTTTCACTGCATTGAGGCCACGAGGGCCATACCGAGTTGCGCATACACACCATCCTTAGTACTCGTGTAGTAGGAATGGACCTTGTTTGCACTTTTTTTGCCGAGGCTTACGGGGACCCGTAGGTTCTTCGTGTTGTTTGTACCTTCCGTGCTTATGCGGGGCTCCATTAGGTTCTTATTTGCATTTTTGCCGCTAGCTATAGCTATGAATATATGATTGTGCACCGTAGCTCATGTACATGTATTGTTTTGTTAGATGCAGATATTTAGATAAGCCGTATTGGCTAAAAGTTAAGTCTTTCTCTCTCGCCCCTTTTCTATTTACCGTCGCTTAACAGCTTCATTCAACTTTTATAATTGCCTTATATTCCAGCATATCAGACGACGCCCAATCATGGGGCACCGCCTTACTTACCTGGGCAGCTTAGGCAAACATGCTTAGGTCTTCAAGAGGGAACCGTTCAGAATCCGCAATTGGGCCAACTCCTTTCATTCGGAGTTGTCAGTTGTAAAGATTCCTAGATAATAGTTGTATAGCATTTTTTGGTAGGCCAGTGGCCCTTTCGATCACTATTTACATTCTTATAGGCTTGTAGACTACAGCTGCCAATTAGTGGGGTAGTCGTTGTCCGTGTGGGGCCCATATATGTCTCTTTTTACGTGTTGGTCATGTGGGGCCTGATATAGCACCTGATTTTTATTCTATTTATAACTAAATATCATGGTGGCCTTATCGGCACGCATAGGATTCCCTATCACGGACCGTTAATGGGTTAGTCCGTTTTCTTTATAGGTGGCTATAAGGCCTTATCGCTCGGAGGCCGTGTTTACAACCGAGATATAGCCCGTTGTTTTCTTGAGTCGAGTTATGCCCGCACTGCAGGTGCATAAGCCTAGCTAGGCCGCCGTGATTCCAATGTTGCACTAGGCGCGCTCATGCCTCCCAATGTGGGGCGTGACACATCTAGCCCAAATTTAAATTAGACTTGGGATTTTGGGATTTAATATAAATAGTCTTTTTTTCATATTTTTGAGAGTTCTAAAATTTTAAAACCAGCTTTCATAGTTTTAGAGCAATAATAACATTATTTGGGAGATAACTATTGTAGTTTGAGATCAATTGAATTTCAATCAATCATTTCAATTTTTCTTCATCTTATTGCTTTTTAAGTGTTCATGTTTCAATTTATACTTTATTCTTCTTTCTCTTTCTCGCGAGTAGTCGATTCAAATCTAGGTTCTCAACCCAATGTGTTTGTGAACCCTAGTGATCTAAATCGAAATGAATTGATTATGAGCTTCTAAATTATTTAATTGATTATGTTTTGTAACGTGAGATTGGTGGTTGCAAATATCCAATCATGAAAACTTGCCTCAATTTTGCTTGAAAGAGACAATTAGGTTTTGGTAGCATTAACCACACAACTCAAGGCTTAAACCTATTTAATAAAAAGTTCGCTAGAGATCGGATGAACCTAATAGCAATTTGCAATATGTTTTGATTTGAATTCTAGTCAATTTGAGAAAATTAATTTAGATTGACATTGTTATATTGTTGAGAGACACCTAATGATTTCTTAGGTGATTGTTTTCATATTCCCCCCAAGAGCCCATACTCAATAATTCTAATTGAGTGATTTAGGAATCAACCCTATAAGGGGACACATCTCTAGTATTTCTCTATATTGATTTCAATCCTTTGCATCTTAGACTTTAGAAATTTAGATTAATTCTCTTTTACCACTAATTTGAGTAGTATTAAAAGCATTCAATTGTATCTGATTCACTTGATAGCTTGGACCAATACTATGTCTTTGTGGATATGACTTGGACTCCTTATTGGTATTTAAGTTGCAACCGACTACTTCCACTCTCTTAAGTTAAGGTGTAAGTGGGCGCAACTAATTTTATGGCGCCCGCTGCTACAAGGTAGGTAGTTGTTCCTATTGAGTGATTTATATTATTTATTTAGTTATTTTGATCTATTCTAGTACACTTTCTTTTGCTTTGATTGGTGAAACAAGTGTTGGATATGGCTCTACCACCTAGTGAAGTAGATAATGTCTTCACGTAAGCTAATAGTGATATAAATTATGAAAGCATTGCTGACGTGATTTATCGAAAAGCAAATTTGACAACTCTTTTTCACTTCAAGCGCGTCCGCATGTACTGGGCCGTGCAGAGAGTGGCTCTTTTTTTTTTTTTTAAGAACCGAATTGTCGAACCTGCAGAGGGATCGCATCTCCATTCTCTAACTATCCATTTCTAGCGTGATCTTAAATATTTAAAGTGTCGGTGATAGACATTTTCGATTGAAGAATAATTAAGTCTGCCTGGGTAAACGAAATATTCTAAAATTACTTAGGAGCAACATAGAGTTAAAACCGTATAATCATGCGAGCACTACCATTTGCAATGGAATAAGCATGGAACTATCAATTGTTATTTCACATAACTGGAATTGCATGTTCATGGTCTTTCGAGCCTCTAAAACACGAAGCAATCTAGCTCACTCGCATCATTGTGAGCGAGGAGTTAATTTTTCTAGTCGCTGCAATCAATTATGTTGTGGCTTACGGGAAACGAATAGGGACTTTCGTGTATCTAACCATTTAACTCAACTTAGCCTCGCGCAACTACTTTTTCGAGTGGTGATGTGACATCCCAAGCTGGTCTCATAACCCCGTGTGTCAATCCAAGCATGGTGTTAGGTATAGTTCCCCATCTAAACACGTAACCTCCCCGAGATTACAATCATGCTCTCACATTCTCATGTCCCGACTCTAGGTAATGCCTTCTCAAGCTATTAACTGCTTAATAAATATGCTTTCAGATCAATCATAAAAAACAACCAACAAATCAGAAATGTAAGATGAAACAACAATCAATAACTTAATTCCAAAGCAATTTCATAAAAATCACAATCATAATCCATGGCTTCAACTCCTAGAGGAAGGGTTCTAGCCATCATGTTCGTAAAACTCTCTACACTACTATTAATCTACTCCTAAACTACATAATTACACGAGATTGTAGATGAGAAGGAATTGACAAACCCTAGATGAGTTCTCTAATTCTCCCTTCACTCCTAGGCGCTTTTCTTAATAAAACGGGGTGATCAAATGGAATTAGGAGCTAAGGGTCCTATTTATAGTAATGGAGAACGTGCTTAATTTAGCCTGTTGTGGAATGGCTCAGTGTTTCATGAGTGTATCGCGGAGCACCGTCTCCGTGACATGAGGCATCGTGAAAGCTCACCGAACAACACCCAAAATCACGGCAAAGACTCCCCGCCGCGGTTGGTGCGTGCAGTACGCCGTTGGGTAGCGCGCTGCTCCCTCCTTACCGCGCAGCTGCCGTCGTGGGCACTGCTGCACGTGGCAAGGGTTGCCAGGCGCCCGCCTGCCGGGCACGTGCTGCTTGACTACAGTGGGCTGTTTTTGGGCCCCTTTTTTTGCGACGTTTTTTGCGTGTTCATTCCGTTTCCAAGCCTCATTTCACCAACTCATGGATTAGCTCAAAAGTCATCAAAACCTACAAGCAAAACAAAGGCTCCATGTTGGTTAGCACATATCTTCACATTTATATAAAATCAGAAATGTATGGGCAACTAGGCAACACGACTCAATTTAAGTTATAAAGCGTATCAGCTGCATGATATTTTTGCTCGTGATCACAACCCCACACTTAAAGCCTTGTTCGCCCTCAACAACCTTTTTACATATCATGCGTATGGAGACTTACAACTAATTTAGCAAGAGCAATTCAAGCTACTAGCTATAATGATTACTGCGTAAGATACAAGTTAAAACAGAGTGCTGCACAATTTAATCACCGAAATGAAATGCAACTATGTTAAGACCTCTTAACCTCAAGAATCAACTCTCAATCTTAGCAAACTCATGCAAATCAACCGATTAAGAAATCCCACATGAATTATATCCTTCATTCAACATGTGCCCTCACGGAAAGAGAGTTACTCAATTTCACACGCAAAAACAATTTTTACATCACAACATGCTGGTACATAAATAGAATTACACTCACTCACAAAGACTTCACATGCATCATGTCAGGACCCATAAGCTTGCCCTTAGTGTTTTACTCCACTAATTTGAAGATGTATGGATGTAAGATCAAGTAGGACTTTTTAGGTTGTAATGTAATCGTGCATGTAGGTACTATTATGGCCAGAGTAGTGACTATCTTTCCTAAGCGCTTTAATACATCACGCCTATCACAACTTCCCTTCCCTTACTTCACCTTTTTATCCTTGGTAGTTTTCTTTTCCCTCTTTTTTGTTCCCTAAATGTAGGTACTTTTGGTTATTAGTAAGGAGTTCTATAAATAATTTTTCATAGAATTATTTTCTTACTCCTTAATAGTGACGCCCCACCACACAAGTGCACCTTTTTCCTTTCTTCTCACTTTCTGCCAACTTGTTACTTTTCATTTCTTTTTCATTCCTCTCACTCCTTAACTCTTTAGATTTTTCTTCTCCAAGCGCTTAGAGCTTTGGGTCAAATTCAAGGTTAATGAAAGAAAAGGAATAAGCTTCAAGCAAAACCTATCAAAGAATAGGCTCAAGGCTCAACGTGGCTAACTAGGATTAATTTTTCAAGGTAGGTAAAATGAGGGGATAAATTTCCAGGTTAATTCAAAGAAATGCCTAAATCATCTCCCTACACCACATCCTTCTCATTTCGCTTCATACACACACCGTGCAAGTTCTAGACAATCCACAATAGCATAGAATACTCAAAACCTTACACTCATGGCACATGCTCAATTCAAAAAAAAAAAAACGATAAATTATTTAAAAAATTACAAAATTCAAAATTAAGCTTCAATTATATTGAGTCAAATTCAAGAGCCTAAGTGTCTCAAACAAAGTTATAAACTTGCATGCTTCAACACCGAACATACTTGTATCTTACAATCCTATATAGCACATAACAAGAACATCAAGCATCAATTAGCTACGATTTCAAAAACCCGACATCTATCGACTAATTTTCCCAATCAACAACACTAAACAAATAAAATCTAAAATAATAAACTAAAAAGTTTAAAATTATAAAAAGATAAAAATATAAAATTTTATTCTTCGGTTCAAAGACCCCCGTCGGAAAAGAACCGAAAAGAAAACAAATCCAAGGATAAAGTCATGCTTGACTCACAAAAATTTTTCAAATTTTTCCAATTTTTTCAATAATGTAAGCATTACATTCACCACAATTCTGTTAAGCACAAAATTTTGAAATTTCCCTTGAAATTTCCCCTCACCCCACACTTAAATCATGCTATGTCCTCATAGCATCAAATTAACATTTACAGAGGGGCGAGAAATACTCCCGAGGCTTAGAGGGCCTAGCTAGTAGCATGTTTTTCCTCAACTTGCCAAGTGGGTGGTTGACCCCACACTTTTCCTCTTCCATGCTTACTAGCTTCCTCCTCCGAGGGTACTCGAACTTCCCTCCACCTCGTGCCTAACTTTCCACACAATACAACAACCAAAAATGAAAATAACAAAATCCAAACAAAAAATAAAAATTAAAAATTGTACTTGAGGTACTCTTGGGTTGGCTCCTGCCAACGCTTATTTTACGCCGTGGCACGACGGACCGCCCTTTTCAGACATCTCATACTCCGGTTCTCTCTTTTCGAGAACCATTTCCTTTCTTTTTGCCGTTTAGAGGAAATAGCCTTACTCTATTCCTCCCCCTTTCTCCAACTTCTTTTCTCACTCTCTTGAAGCCCTTGATCGTACTGGCCGAACACTTGACATTGCCTTTGGCCATGCACCTGGTGGGAACCTCCACCCCACACTCATCCTCCGGCCAACACACTAACTTGACAAAGGCTTCGTAGTGTGCGGATGGGTTTATTTCTCGGTAGACACCTAAGGTTTCTTTTCTTCATCCTCGACCTCATTTTCAGGTCCCTTCTTTCAAATGAATCAGCGCCAGCTTCCTTTCCTGTGGCCAAGAATGGTCGCCCCATGATTAGGGTACCGGTCATCAACTCCGAAAATCTAAAATAAAATCAAGCAGTATAATAAATTTACCTACTTTGATGAGAAGGTCCTCTATGATTCCATCAGGTGTCACTCGCGACTTGTCACCCACCGCAATATCAACCTTGGCTCTGCCCCGGTCTTCCTAACCCCAAGGTGTTAGCCAAAGATATGGGGCATTAGATTAACTGCCGCCCCTAAATCACACAAAGCTCCGAGCACTCGGCCTTACCAATTTGTATGGGGGAGGGTAAAACTCTTGGGTCTTTTGACTGAATTTTGCTCAATACCCGATGACTGCACTCCTCGCCGCTGCTACAGCCTCGGACGTCCCCAATCTAACTTTGTTCGCCATCATGTCCCCAAGTATTTAGCATACTTGGGCTTTCCCGCAAGACATCAATAAGAGGCAATTTATGTGAAGCTCTTAGAAACTCTCAAAGAACTTTTTGAAACATTCCTCCTCCTCGCTTCTTCTCGAATTTCGAGGGAAGGGTGGTGGTGGTCTTGTGCCGGCCGCAATGAAGGTTATGCATTTTGGTTGCCCAAAGACTCTCGATTTGCTCCGCACGTGGATGGTCCTGCCTTACCAACTCCTACGCACCTCCTTTCCCTCAACTTCTTAGGCACCGCACGCCTAACTTCCTTCCGCTTCTTGGATCGATGGCATTGGATTCGCCGGGTTTAGGATCTCGCATCGCTTGGTAATCTCTCTTGCGGCTCCTCATGTTTTGAGCAAAATGCTATTTGACCCACTTGTTTTTCAAGATTGCGGGTGGCTACTTGCCGATTCATTAAGTCTGCCGCCATCCTCGCTCGATTTTCTGCTAACTCGATTCGGGGTCTCATAATTTTTGTCAGGTTTCTCAATGCGACATACTATGCCTATCAATCTCGCCTATTCTCCCGACATCGATGTTGTTGAGGTTGCATAAAATTCTCGTTTAGGTTTCCACCCCAAGAAGAATTTTTTTGGTGGCCCCCGCCAATTTTTGTTGGAGTTGTTCCCAAAATTTCGATTCCTCTCGCACATTCCCAACAAAATTGGATCGATTCCTGTGATTGCCCACAACATTTTGCGTCAGGCTCATTATTACCACAAATTTGCACCAACTCGAGCGCTTGCCGAACCGCATTAACCCGGCCCGGGTGTTGGTGCATACTCGCCTTATTGAACCGAGTCATAATTTGATGTTGAACGGGGTTAAATCGTGCTGCCAAGGCATTCAAACCATCTCGCTTCACAATCCCCGATCTTCTTTCCCGCTCCTCTTGATGATCTGACTGTGCCACTCTAGATTTCCTTGTGCAATTCTGTTCAACAAAGTGTACAACTCATCATACGTCTCTCCAAGGCTTGCCCACCCGATGCGTAGTCTAGCAATATTTTTGTATGTGGGCTCAGACTTTCTACAAAGGTCCTGGGGCCAAAGACTTCATTTGATTGCCGGTGGGATGGGACAGTTTCCTCAACAATGACTTGAATCTTTCCCAAGCCATATATAAGTTCTCATCGTGCTTCTTGAAACTTAGTATTTCACTTCTCAACTTTGGCAGCTTTTGTTCAAGGAAAGAATTTGATAAGGAACTTCTTAGCCAAGTCATTCCAATGAAGTTATGGAGTTTGGTGGCTCAGCCTTTCAACATTTTTTTCGCCTCCCCAACAATGAAAATGGGAACAGGTTAACGATAATCTCGTGGACACGCTGGGGACAAACGTGTCACTAATTTCTAAAAAGCTCTTTAAGTGCTGCGGGTCCTCATGTGCCATTCCGAAAGAATTGACCACTAGAATGTAACAAATTTCCGCACCATATTCTCGTTTAAGCTCAAAGTTCCCTCCGTGCCCGGCTTATGGGATACTATAGGTCACATTCGCCGCTAGTGGGATGGCCACTTCGCGAACCGGTCTTGCCGCCATTGCTTCCGATGACAACCGTGCTTGCCCCATGGGTGGTTGTTGTTGTACCTTACTTGAAGTCTCTTCAGCTTTTTCCCTAGAGCTACTCTCTTTTGCAAATGGATTTTGACGCTCGTGTTCAAGCAATCTGCCTCCACAAGCTCTCTATTTCTAGCGCCGGGCAGACAACCCGTCACCCTAGTCAAATGCATTCAAGACCAAGTTTCTCAACACTTAAGGAAATTCAAAAATCACACGAAAATAGATAAATTATCAAACTTCGCGAGTCCCCGGCAAATGGGCCGCCAAAACTTAAAGTAGCCCGCATCGAGTGCCAATAATTTGACAACTCTTTTCACATCGAGCGTCCGCAAGTGTACTGTCAGTAAGTAATATAGTGGCTCTTTTTAAGAACCAAACATTGTTTCAAACTCCACAAGACTGGACCCATTCCTCTAACTATCCATTTCTAGCGTGATCTTAAATATTTAAAGTGTCGGTGATAGACATTTTCGACATTGAAGAATAATTAAGTCTAAGTTCAGTCAACGAAATATTCTCGAAATTACCTAGGAGCAAACATGTAGTTAAACCGTATAATCATGCGATACTACGATTTGCAATGGAATAAGTAATGGAACTATCAATTGTTATTTCACATAATTAGAATTTCATGTTCATGGTCTTTCGAGCCTCTAAACACGGCACCCAGCCTCTCACCGCGCATCATTGCGAGCGAGGAGTTTAATTTTCTAGTCGCGGCAATCAATTATGTTGTGGCTTACTAGGAAACGATTAGGAGACTCCGTGCGTCTAACCATTTAACTCAACTTAGCCTCGCAACTACTTTTCGAGTGGTGATGTGACATCCTGCTGGTCTTTTCATAACCCCCGTGTGTCAAACCAAGCATGGTGTTAGGTATAGTTCTATCCAAACACGTAACCTCTCCCGAGATTACAACTACGCCCTCACATTCTCATGTCCTGACCTAGGTAATGCCTTTCTCAAGCTATTACCTGCTAACAAATATGCTTTCATGGTGATCAATCATAAAACAACCAACAAATCAGAATGCAAGACGGAAACAACAATCAATAACTTAATTAAAACAAACAAACAATAAATATATAAAATTAAAATCATAATCCATGGCTTCAACCCTAGAGGAAGGGGTTCTAACCATTCATGTTCGTAAAACTACTCTACACTACTAGCTAATCTACTCCTAAACTACATAATACATGAGATTGGTAGATGAGAAGGGAATTTGACAAACGCTAGCTGAGTTCTCCCACTTCTCCCTTCTCTCCAGGCGCTTCGTAATAAAATCGTATGGACTAAAATGGAATTAGAGCTAAGGGTCCGATTTATAGTAAATGGAGAACGTGTTTAATTTAGCCTGCCGTGGAACGGCTCAGTGTCACGGAATGTATCGCGGAGCACCGCCTCCGTGACATGGAGGCATCACGTAAGCTCACTGGAACAACACTCGAAATCGCCCAGCCACCTTGCCGCGCAGTAGCGTGGCACGCCGCTGGGGCAGCGCGTTGCCTCCTCCTTGTCGCAAATGCAGCAGCCTGTGCTCGGCCAGGGCACGCGCCAACGCAAGCAGGTGGGCGGTTGCGGCAGCCTCGCCCTTCGCCGGTGGCACGCGCCACGCACGTGGGCTGTTTTGGGCCTCCTTGCCGACGTTGCGTGTTCATTCCGTTTCCAAGACTCTACTTCACCAACTCATGGATTAGCTCCTCAAAAGTCATCAAAACCTACAAAACAAAGGCTAACCATGTTGGTTAGCACATATCTTCACATTTATATAAAATCACATGAAAATGTATAAGGTAACTTAGACAAATCACGAATTAATTTAAGTTATAAAGCCGTATCACGAGCTGATATTTTTTTTGCCCGTGATCACTGTACCTTCCCGAGAGTAAATGCTACCTCATTCAAAATTGATGGGAGCATCTACACCGTGTTAAGGGCAGGATTAGTTTCCTTACATTCAACCGATGCGACCTATATCAAAGATCTAAAGAATCCTTAGATGTGTATAGTCTCATGTAAAACAAAATAATATATTCGATGACGCTATCCGCGAGGGTATTGTTATGCCCTAAAAACCCCTAAGACCTAGGATTGAAAGACTTGCAAACAAAAACCGCAGGGAAAATGGAACTGTGCCATTGGACAAACCACATGATGGATTGTCTTATGTACCAACAACTCATCAAGTTGGCCGCATTTAGCTGGTAATTTACCAACTCATTAGGGTCTAAAGCATGAGCTTTAGCTTAGTTTTTAAGTCTTTTAGTTGGATTTATGCCCTTTTTCCTTTGGATTGCAAAAACCTAACTTGAAGAAATGGAGCATGAAAGTGGGTAAAAGAATGAGATTCAGGTGGAAACCAAAGGCTCCACCAAAGGACACCGACAAAATGATGATGACCGTGACGCTAATCTACTAGAATGAGGAATACAGAACTGATACCATGAATAGTTAAGTGAACCGATACCATCGCCAAAATGCTCTGGAATTTATTGGACACCCGATGAGATGAACCAAAGAGTCTACGCATGGACACCGTGAACCACCTAAGTGATCGCAAGTAAATGACGCTGAAAGGGCAAAAAGTCCAGCCTAGAAAAAGAGGAGAATGTTATGAACTAATTTTCTACATATTCTGAAAAAGTACTCGAACAATCATATTATTATGTCCATCACTTTTGGAAGAGAGAATTCCATTAGAAAAATACAGGAGTTTGAATATTCTTTTCTCATCTTCTTCTTCTTCAGCTATTGTAAGGTATATCTACCATTGTAGAGACATGTTGCTTGATCGTGTTTACTCTAAATTATGAAATTGTTGAGTCTACTGATAAATAAGATCTTGTATTTCAATTATGAGTAGCAAAATCTATAGCTAGAGGTGTGTGATAATGGGTGTTTGATTTAATTGAGTATTGCTAGATTTATATTGTTATTACATAATTAGTGTAAATCTATTGATTTCTCCTCAAATTATAGTTGATTTCTCATAGTTGCAAATATGGGTATTGTTTGTTCTGCTTAATTTTGCTTGAAAAAAGTAATTAAGTAATGGGGGAGAACTTAATAGTGTGTGTTGGGATTTGATTATGTGGGATTGGGCTAGAAATAGCCAAAACCCAGCGATCATAATCCCATTACTGTGTCGATGGCCGGGAAATGGCTCAACCCTTAACCCAAACCATTTGGAAGAAGTTGAATTACGCTTTGCGGTTTTAAAGAACTTGAGGTAAAAGCACCCAAGTGATTGAAAAACATCGGGCGCCATCTTTTCCAAGGTTATTAACACATATTAGTAATAACTCGATGGTCTAGTAAATCCTAGTTCGATTGGCATTCCATCTATATCACACCTCTGGCCTTTGGTCATTGTTGTTTCTTGATTTTAGTTATCTTGTTCTCTTGATTATCTAATTTTAGATTCAATAGTATTATTTCATTCACACCCATAAAATTTTCATTTACTTGTCTTGTACATTGATGCAAATTAATTCAAGTTAATACACAACTATCATGCGATCATTTACATTCCTTGTGGGGATTCGACCACAACCGCTCGGGTTATTTGTTTTAATACAATGAACATTTACCCTCTTTTTAGTAGAGAAGGATGTAGTTTGGACGTTATAAAAAATGGCGCCGTTGTCTAGGGAATGTAGTTTGGTAGCCTATAGTTGTTATTTTGAATCGATCCCGCGTCTAATTTGTCTGACTTACAATCTTAGTTGGTTTCTTCTAGGTTGTAATTTCGATATGGGCCAACATTCATTAGAAGGAGAAGGTTTGGTGTAGGGGTATATGGATCACAAGGATGATGACCCCGTGATGACTGATGTAGCAGGTGCACCCGCCACCTCATACTTCTGGGCAGAATGCCATTTCCCATGGATGAGTACAAAGCGCGCTTACTTCAAATGAAGTGGACCCCTTAGAGTGGATGCCCAATCTAGGATGCAAAAGGCATCTCTGGCAATTTCTTGAGATTTATCAACCCTTCAACATTACAATCATCACTCAAGAGTCAATCGATTATGGAGACTCTTTCCATTCTCACTACCCGGAAGCAACCGCGTGGCCTGGCGAGCCGCTCCCGGGTCTATTTCTCGAATGAACTAACAGAGGCATTTTTTTTTTAGATAGGTTCTTTTTTCCTCAAGGATGTTGCTGTATTTGGAGGGATGACATTACTAATTTCGACAACTTGTGGAGAAACAACTCCATGAAGCTTGGTTGAGGTTTAAGAAAGGTGGCCATTGGTCCGAACCTCGCTTACCCACGGGTTTACTTCGAAGCTTCTACCAATCAAATGGATTATATCAATAAGTCTGGTGGAAATAATTTGGCTGGGGATAATCCCTATGGAGTAGCAAAGGCATTACTTGATAGAATGACAAACTAATCGAGCATGGCCCACAAGAGAAGCAAGAGGTATCCTTTTTTAGTGGGCGTTGCTTCCACCCGCGAGTGCGAGTCAGCAAGAGAGATTTAGGCTGTAGATGAAACACTTGCCAAAATGACGCACTAACCAGAGTCGGGATGACAAAGCATGTGATCGAGCTGGTACAAAGAATGTGAATGCCATGGCTTCTCAACCCCACGCTTAGTTTAATGATGATATTTCACTCAGATATGAGGAAGAGTGTCAATACATGTTAGGCCAAGTGGGGGTAGGTTCTTGCCCTAGGTATCAAGGTTCCAATCAAGGCCCAAGTGGGCGCCCACGGGAAGAGAATCAAGGTCAGAGAAATTATGATAATCCTGGTTGGGGGGAGAGAAATGATCGATGGGAGAATAGAGAGAAAAATCGCGAAGGAGAGCGATATCACCAAAGTTCTAAATCCTATGTACCCTCCAACAACGTAAACGCCCAAGGACAACCCGGGGTGAGTGGGACGAGGCTCAAAGATCGAGGATATGCTATTTAGAGGATAAATAAAGCAGAATCCACTAATAGTGGGGTTAGAGAGTTCAAAAGGAAGTGTCTAACCTCGCCAAACTACATCTCCCACTTCCAACTTCAAGAAAATACCTCAAAGCACAAATGAACCATCTTCGGTTCGCGCAAATGAACCCCTACACAAGGGTGTACCCTAGTGATATTGTCTTGAACCCAAAGAAAGATGGCCACTACGACAATAATGACCGGAGTGGTAAGTGTCTTGAAGGATGCGTGGATTGAAGCTTAAGGATGTTGATGCCCCCAAGGAAATTGATGATGATGTGTTGGACGAGGTGCCATAGCACCAACTATTGGGCGATGCAGGGAGATAAAGATGAGGGAGACGTTAATGTAACTCCCTGACAATGCTCATGTGAATACTAGCAAGAAAGCCTCAAGTGCAAGGATCATGAAGGAGAGTTCCCTCCATCCACAACTGGCCAAAAAGAAGGAGGATAACTGTATTTCAAAAGCTTATTGAAATGTTTAGCAAGTTATCTATCAATATACCGCTGGTGGATGCTTTAATTCAAATGCCAGTATATGCAAAATTTATAAAGGAACTTGAAGAAAAAGAAGGTGGTGGATACTGGCAATCATGAGGTGACCCATTATTGTAGTGCCGTTATGACTAGAAACCTCGCCTCCAAAATGCGCGATCCTGTGGCATTGACCATTCCTTGCACAATTGGCTTACGCATGTTCAATAAGCTCAGGTGAACTCGTGCTAGTATCAATCTCATGCCTCTCATTATATTCAAGATACTGTTGCGGAGTCCAAACCTACCTCTGGGCGAGGTCGTTGATGGTGAATAGGTCACCAAGCGACCCATTGGAGTTCTAATCGATGTTCTGCAAGGTGGATAAATTCATACCCAAATCGATTTCACAGGCTGGATTGGTGGAAATGGACATCGAGGTGCAAATAATCTTAGGGAGACCTATATTAGCAATGGGAAGGGCTTTAATTGATATGGGAGCTCGGGATCTAAAGTTTTGATAGTGGTAAACGAGGTCACCTTCAATGTATGCTAGCCTATCAAGCCTTCATGAGTGCAAGGTCATGGAAGTGCTCGATAGGTGAAGAAGAGTATTATGAATCTTTTTGATGATGAGAGTGAAGTGGAGGATGATCCTCTTGCACGTTGAAAATCAAGAAGGTATCCGTTGTGCCACGACGCAACTAAGACGCTTTTTGGGACGCAACCAAGCATTTTTATCTTGAGCATTTTGATATTTTCTTGTTTTTGTTTTATATAGGACTAAGTGGATAATAAGCAGCAGTTGAGAAGCACAACACAAGGCAAGCACCACACTAGACCTAAGCGAATCACGGCCCGCATCCCTCGAACAATTGATGCCTTGAGTAAGCAGAGGTAGAAACCTAGGAACAAAAAGGAAAAATCTATGATGCATCGGTGGAATGCCAACACTAGTCCGCGAACCGCCAAGTGAATGCCACTGCATCGTAATGCCCGGGATAGCGAGGTAAAAATGGTGGCCCACTAGCAAAACGCAGAGTCCAATCTGGTAAACTACCTTGGCCAACCAACGGACATAAGTAGAAGATCGGGCACAAAATGTAGGTCCGTTGGTGTTAAGGTGGCAACCGCTCCTCCTCATCGACGACCACCGATGAAGCGCGATACGTGTACATTCTTTGTTTAAAAAATCTTGACCAACCATTGACCGACCTGTCCCAGATTTCTTTTAAACCTCCCTTAACCTGACATCACCTTTTTATTCTCCCAAATTTCCTTTTCCCCACCTTTTACCTTCTTTTCATACACCATTCCATCTTCCAACACTCCACTTTCTCACATCCTTTCAATCAACTCACCATTAATACCTACATCTCAAAGAACTCATTCACACTTTTCCTCCCAATTTTCCATTAACCACCCCATTCCTTTCGTCACCTATAAAAGAACCCGCCAACCATTTTCTCTTGTATTCTTACCACTCCTACTCTCTACTAGAAACACAAGCTCTCCACCATTGTTGAGCAAGTTCAAGCTTTCAGTTTCTCATATATTCTTAATCTTGTGCTTTGGTATGTGTTTCTAAACTCTTATATTGTTAAAAATTCTAGTTATTGTTGCATATGAGCTTTGATGTAGCATGTATCCTCCTTATTTCCACTGCCCATTTCCCCCAAATTCCCATGATTGTGCGTGCATATGACAAATACTATTGTTGTTATGATTTGAAATTATTGAGGGTGGGGGTCATAGGCTTAAATGTGGTTGGGAGGTTATTGCTCTTGTGAAGTTGGGGCATTCCATGATGTGTTAAATACATGAGTTTTGGGTGAAGTCTAAGTAGCCCCAGGGGCTAAAAAGAGACTGATTGGCCCAATGATAGATCGGGTATTACACTCCAAAAAATTCTTTTGGTGATTATTTGATATTTGTATGCTAGGTTAAGGGAATTACAGGTTGTATAATGGTCGTAGATGACAAGGGAATGTTTATGAACGGAAAACCAAAGAGTATGTGAAGTTCATAAGTGAGGGTAAACTTTAAATGACTATATCTCCCAATATATAATGAATTAGAAGCCCCACGACCTATAAAATTAAAGGTCTTTGAGTCTAATTTTCATAACATCAAACCGCTTGTCAATCGGAGTTTGAAGTAAGAAGTTATGGGCATTTTACCGAAGCATCGCGAGCAGTGACGCGGGCATGACGCCCTAACGCCTCCACCGCCTAATTTACTTAAAATCTAATTTTTCACTCGTAAAAAACATTTTCAGCTAAATCTAAGTTGACCATCTTTCTATGTATTCCATTTATCTCTCAATTCCATAAGCTAGGACAAATAAAATCAAGGAGGAACATCAAGGAAAGTTCAAGAAAATCACAAGATAAGTTGAGATTACTTTGCCAAGTGTGTTAGGGCTGTTTTGGAGCTCATTTTGGGAAGGTTTTGAAGGAGTTTTTATGCGTTTCAAAATCTACTTGGACTTCATATATATCCATCTTTGAGTAGGTGTTGAAACCAGGAAAAAAGGTAAGGATTTCTCCCCTTTTAAACCTCTCAAATTGCAAAGGGCGAAAATCTGGAAATTGGCAGCTAAGTGAGCTGCCAATGGACTGTTTGTGAGCTGAGTTTTGCTCATTTTCCTTAGGAGTTTTGGCTGTTTCTTTATCTGGAATTATACTTCATATTGAGGGGAATAATTACAGAAAAACTAAGGTAAAATTTCCTCTTGTTTCTCCCTCAAAAGTTAGAGAAAACTAGTTGAGAAAATGGCTAAATGTTGTTGATGTTGTCGTGTGTTATTATTGCTATTGTGACTGCCTTTGGTTAGTTATTTTGGATGCATTTTTTTTCTATAGATTAAGCTTGTCGTTGGAATATAAGACCACTGGATTAAGCAGGTTGAAGGCTGATCATTGAAATAGGAAATCGGCTAGAGAAAAGTTCATCGGAGAAAGGTATGTAAGGCGCTCCGTCTATCTTTCTTTTAAGCACGATTTGAGTGTTGTGAATTGAATGAGCCAGCAACCTCTTTAAAAGTATTGAGGCAGTATGTTAAGCTTCATTTAAGCATTAAATTTCCATGTCTTATTGAGGATAAATGTTGAGATTATTGAGGATAAATGTTAAGCTTCGACAGGCTCGAGCTGAGCAGTTTTTGCACCTAGATTAGGGAAGTATGAGGGTGCGTGAGTATTGTCTTCGGTTTAATTCTCTTGCTAGGTATGCTACTCACATGGTTTATATGATGTAGGATATAGTTCATTGGTTCTTGTTAGGGTTGGGGCTTCATATAGCTCGAGATTGTTTGGGGGTATCTACTCAGGAGCACATGGACATTTCACGAATTCAGGCTTTCACGTAGAGGGTGGAGGATTTGGTTCATCAATTACGAGATACTCAGAGACAGCAGGAGCAATGAAAGAGATCAGGACTGTGGGTCCTTCCAAAGGGCCGCAGGGTGACCTAGGGGCTCAATCATCCAGGCAGTCAGTTAGGCCTGTAGGGAGTGCCCCACCTCAGTTTTAGGGTCAGAGAAGAGTCCAAGGCCCAGCTCCATCTAGCTCTCGACGATAGGAGCGGGCGGGGCAGAGGCGACCACCATTGATGCCTTGTCCCCAGTGTGGGAAATCTCATTCAGTTCAGTGACATCAGGGGCAGAATGTATGTTATCGTGGTGGGCAGCCAAGGCACTTTATGAGGGATTGTTCAGATAGGATCAAGGCGGATCAGCGATTGCTTTGTCATCCTCCATTCGACCTCCCTGATATGATACTCAGTTGGCAACAGGCCGTGGAAGAGTCAGAGGGAGAGAGGATTCTAGTTCTGGGGCAACCCAGAATTTATTTTATGCTTTGGGCGGTCGACAGGACCAGGAGGCCTCACCTAATGTTGTTACAAGTACTTTGCTATTTATTCTCGTGCAGTATATGTCTTACTTGATCCTGGTTGTACACTCTCTTATGTTACACCATTGGTTGCGAGTCAGTTTGAGACAGTCCCTAAGTTATTATCTATACCATTTGCTGTTTCTACGCCAATTGGCGAATCTGTGTTAGCTAGACGAGTTTACCGAAACTGTGTAGTATTGGTATGTGGTAGATCAACCTTAGCTGATCTAGTTTAGCTTGAAATGGTTGATTTTAATGTCATTTTGGATATGAATTGGTTGGCGGCATGTTATGCTAATGTTGATTGTAGAGCTAAGGTTGTCAGATTCAATTTTCCCCGCGAGCCAGTCCGGGAATGGAAAGGTAATGTCGCTACGCCTAAAGGTAAGTTTATTTCATACCTTAAGGCTCAAAAGTTGATATCCAAAGGTTGTATTTCTCACTTGGTTCGGGTAAGAAACTTGGAATGTGAGCCTATGACTCTCCAGTCAATTCCTATTGTAAATGAGTTCC
>JACEIK010003960.1:39908-111841 GCA_018107945.1 Datura stramonium
AGGAATGCTCCTCGCTGCTTAATACCTCACTACCCAAGGTTATACCGAGTTTGGACCGCGTATAATGGCGTAATCGGAAGGAAATTTCCTCAAACCCTTCCCACCCTCTGTTTCTCTTCGTGTTCTGGAAATAAAATGATGAAATGAAGTTAAAAACCGAAGTTGGAGGCTTTATATAGTTGGTACCTTTAAGTCGCATTCATCGAATGCGATTTATAAGTCGCATTTTCCTTACGACGCGCCGACTTGGCTCTTTTCCGATCTTCCCCCGGGCCTTTATCTAGCATGTATGGCATTCTAAAACTCTTAACCAATATGCGAATAGGCCATCTACATGTCGAGAAGTTATGGGGTGTAACAAAAGATTTGTGCATGATCATAGAGATGGTCCAAAGTAAGTGTGGAGTTGAAGAGAGGGAACTCACAAGACCTATTGTTGTTGTGTTCTCTATGGGAAAGAAGAAAAAATTACTCGAAATGCCAAAAAAGCATGAGCAAGTGGATGAGTGGTCTAAGCATGAACTAGGAGATAGTATAATAAAGAAAGCATATAGGAGGTGAAAGTAATGAACCTCTAGGTATAAAAAAGAAACAAAGAGTAAATCATAAGAGGAGGAAGCAAATAAGTTTTGATTTGAGACAAGTGTTGTGTCATGATGTTAAATCAGAAGCTTGTTGGGAGGCAACCCAATTTGTAATAGTGTTAATTCTTATTTGTTTATATAGTGTCACATTTTTCTATGTGCTTTTTGTGAAGATAGGGGGATTTTGAGTACCCGAAATTGAAGCTGAGAAGCATGTTTGAGCTTAAGTGTGGAATCATGCGATCCATGATGAAAATTTAGAAGACCTGTTGCTAATTAGGCCCTAGAGGGCCTCAGTGAGACTTATTTTTACTATAGATGGTCTGAGGTAAGAGAATGACTATAAGTGGGGTGGAGATATCTTTCAATATTTGGAGGTAAAGGATGAGTATGCCATAAGATTGTTATGATAAAAAGATTTGTTTTTAGCTTTCATAAATGGCATGTCTCATCAAACCCTTGGTTTTTCTTATGACACCAGTTCTTTTCCAGGGTGGACCTTTGAACTAGGTAAAAAGTAGAAGGGAGAGTTAACAAGTAGAAGGGTGTGCTTAATAGGATAAAAATGTTCGACGTATTAAAGTGCTTAGGGTGAATAGTTACTATTTTGGCCAGGTAATTCCTCCTGACCCTTAGCCTACATTACAATCCCCTTTTTAAAATTAAAAATGGCTAAGATCACATATCATAAATAACAAAATCAATTCAAACATACAAAAATAAACATAAAGACCCAGAAACATGGACCAAAAATCACAACATACAAAGGCCCAACCAGGCGACTCGTTTTAGCAAAAGCCTTTGGAGCACTAAGTCATATTTAAAAAATAAGAAAACCCTCATCCTTTCATCTTCTCCAAGTATACTCCAAGAGGTAGAGATGATATAAGGTTAACTGGTTGTCCTTTATGTAGACAAACTCATCGGACTCTTCTTCACTTCATCGTAGCTGGATTCTTTGGTATTTTCCTGTGCTACTGAATTGATCACTAGAATGGTATCTTCGTTGTAGCTCTCAAACCAAGGATCCCTCATACAACTTCTAGTTTGCAAGTCTAGGAAGGAGATACATGTCAGAATGTTTATAGCCTGGGTAAGCTCCATTTACCTTACATGGACAATAGTTATATCTTACATTTAGCTAGAGACATGGTATGTATCCATTTCAAGCATCCTCAATCTCTCACCAGGAGCCATGAAATCAGGGACCAAAGAAGAACTCTTCATCTTAATTGTAATTGTTAACCATCTACCAACTCTAGGTATTTGTAGCTTCTTGTCTGACTATTTGCTTTCTATGAATAGTTAATTATGACTGATTGCCCATCTATTGAAGCTCTTCTAACAAGTTGAATTTCCAAGGGAAATTGATACTACACGACAAAGAGAGCTTCATTAGACAACTTCTTAGTAGTTTCCCTTTGCTTGTTGTAAAAGAGGTCAGGTGCCATTTCTGATGGGTTCTCACCGATGTATAATTCGAACTATACTCTTGTTAAACCCCTTATATGTCCTTTGTATTCTTTTCATGCTTATTCTTCTTTAGGGTTTTCCTTGTTGTATTATTCCTTGATTTGTATTACTTCCTTACTAGTTTGTGCTTTTGTATTTTCCTACTTTGGTATTAGTTTCTTCATCCATATCCTATTGTATTTATCTATATGAACTTTTGATGTTTTCTTATTCTTAGATTAAAAATCTATCTTTATCAATATTTATAAGTCTCTTTCATTCAGTGGCCAACTTTTGGAATGATAAGAATGTTAAAATACCTACAAATTAATAGCTAGGTTAGTTAAAAAATCTGCTAGCATGTTTCCCTATCTAAATATGTTTTATACTATAGCATGACTACTTATCATCATCTTCTTTGTCTCCTGAGTAATCATAGATATGCTCAAAGAACCTCTCATCTTCCATCCAGGATCTTCTTCATTGTCTGAGAATCAATCTCCATTGCGGCTGGTAAGAACTAATTGTCAAGACAATGGTGTAATCCCTCCTTAATAGCTCTAGCCTCTGCAATAATATTAGTCTCATCTTGGATTTTCCTAGTTTCTATATACTTCAATCTCCATTCATGTCTCTAATATAGAAACTAATATAACTAGCCCCACGGTTCAATTTAGAAGATCTATCTATATTGCATTTATAACAATTGTGATTAGGTTTCTTCTGTTGAACCACCTTACACTTTATTTGAGGTATGTAGTGTACTAAGAACTGTATCAACTGAGTCCACTGATGTAGTATATTCTGTAGCCAAGGATATCTATATCTATCTAGGAAATAGATATTCTTGCTAATCTCAAACTTGGCTTTTGTAAGAGACATTGTTTCTCCATGCATTATCATGTTCCTTCTCCTCTCAATGCCAGAGTATAAATATAGGGACAACTTTGTATAAGGTTTTAGCTTATTAAACTCTATTGTCCACTATATCTGAATTGTCTAGTTTAGTTGTAAAGGATCTTATACTTGCAGCACCTACAACACCTGCAAAGGTTTCCATAGATTGATAGAAAATGGGGAATATTATGAATAAGTAGTTAACAGTTTCCTGTTAGTTTCCAGTACAACAACATCTCAAAACTACAAATCACATCCTTGAAAGTAACTCATCTATAGGTATTCTTTGATTCTACAATCTCCATATGAAAAAATATATCTTAAAAGGGATACTTCTTGTCTGGATATCATTGCACAAGTGTTGGTCCTCTTCCTAATCTCAGAATGTTCCAGGAACTTGTAACACCCTGAAACTTTTCTAGACTAGACTTAGACCTTGCAAGAAAAATCAAGGGGAAAAAACCAAGAAATTTAATTGCAGAACGACCCAGACAATAAGCTCCAATGGGCCATTATTTGAGTCATTGTTAGCTCAACAACTTTTGTTCAAGGGGAAACAATGGGACATAGGATGACTCGTTGGTTCTAACAACCGGCCGTCCTGTCATCCGTTGGATCCCAAGATCAGAGGAAACTGGATCTTTCCCTGAGACAAAGAGAGGAATCAACGGCTCGTGGTTCCTACCAAGGAGTCATTGTATTGACTCGTTGGCTCAAGGCCCAGTTTTCCTACCTGTTCCAAAGGGAGGTATCAACGATCCGTCCTTAATTCCAACATAGCATTGTATCCTACCATGGTTCAATCCAGTGATTTCCGTTTCTGAATCCAGGACCAAAAATTGGTTTCAACGGGTCATTGTTTCGACCGACGACCCGTTCTGAGACTCGGTTCCTGTCGACCAGATTTCAGTTTTTAATTCTCAGGGTCACTTCTGTAATTTATCTCCTATCTAGTCCCTAAAACATGTCATTTTAGGTTAAGACAGGGGTTTATAGGGGGAACCGATAGTTTTTCTCATTTTTTCCCTCATCTCTCAATAATAAGCGTAGAGTTCTCTCAGGCAGGTTCAGACCAGGAGCAAGGGTTCGAATTCCTTCTAAGATTTTCTCAGGTATTTCTTAAAGAATTTCTTCTATAGGTATGTGGGAATTCAACAAGGGGATTTTTCTTCCCTTGTGTCCCTTAAAACTATTCCTCAGTTCACTATCATTTCTAGCCCTGAATCTTCGATTGTGAAGATATTTCTATCAAACCTTGTTTATATCTTGAAGAATATTATTTTGTGCTAATTCTATATGTTTTCAACCAATTTGTAACTAAAATGATGTCTGTTCCATTGAATGTGAATTTTAGCCCTAACTCTTGAAAACAGAAACTAAATGCTGCATAAGTATTGAATTCTAGAAATTGCTTGAATCTTTCAGAGTTAGGGTTTCTATAATAGTTTTATGTGATAGAAACTCAGTAAAATGTATGTTAGAAAATTTCAGTCAAAAAGTTTATGTACTCAGAAATGTCAGCCTAGTCTCAGTCAGATTTTCAGCAACCTCCGGGTTGACCAGAATATTGTCAACTCATCAATTTGACTACAGAAATTCCCGAGGTGTCAGTATCACCTCCCAGTTATCAGAATCAGATCCAGAACTCAGTTTATTGGTCCACTAGGTGGTCATGACACTTAGACAGATAGCTCTAACTAGCCTTAGGATCTCAGTCAGATTACTGTTTGTTCTTAGACGGTTACGACGCTTCTAGATAAGCAGCTCTGACCAGTCTAAAACCAAGTTTTAGAATCTGGTCCGATAAGACTCTCAGGGTACTTTTAGTTATATATTCCTGACTAGTATTGGAACCTATTTTTTGAGCTATCAGCTTAGTATTTAGTTTAGGTATTCTAGTGGGAGCAGAACTTAGCAACGAGCAGACCGAGATTCCAGCGCACCCAGGATCCCAAAACTACGTTGCCAACATAGGTTACAATATTTATTGGTCTGATTGGCCCCAACTTTTTTTGATCACCCAGTTCATGCCTCTATACCCTAGCAAGGAATATTGGGTCCTACCGGTGGGGAGTATACATCGGACTACACGTTTAGCTCACGTGGTTACATGTCGGTTATAGACTCTCCCACTAGTAAATTCAATTCAGTTCAGTACAGTTCAGTTCAGTTCAGTTCAAATCAGATCAAACTTATATTTAGAATATGCTTGACCATCAGACAGGGTCTTTCAGACCACCCCGGTTATTTAGTTTAGTAGCTTTAGTTGGTCATTGAATGTCTCTCAGTTTAGCATTTCTTATTATTTACTTCTATGTGTTATGTTCCTCTCACTTACTCAGTACATTCAAAGTACTGACACATACTTTTATGCTGTATCATTTTATGCTACAGCTGCAGGATCTCAGACTCAGCTTTATTAGCCGATTGCTCATCGAACCTCAGCCTTACTAGTTGGTGAGTCCTCATCCTTCGAGGACGGAGATTTATTTACTTCATCTACATTTTAGTTTCTTGTATTTAGATTTGGAGTTAGCTGGGGGCTTGTCCTAGAAACTCATCGTTCATAGTGGTTTCCAGACTCAGATTGGTTTTTTTTCAAACTCGTAGTTTTGTTCTAATATTTTCAAATATTATGAATCTTTTTTATTTCTTCCCAGTATTTTTACTTTTGCTTTAAACTTCCTGTATGTATTTTTATATCACTCAGAATGCCAGTGTATGATAGACCAGGGGTTGACTTGGGGTTACTTGTGGCTTCAGGTATCGTGTTCCGTCTAGGGTGTAGACTCGGGATGTGACTAACTTGGTATCAGAGCACTAGGTTCAGAGCATCCTCGATTGTCAAAAAGCTTCATCGAGTAGAGTCCTCTTCATGGATGTGAAGTGCGCCACACTTATGAAGAGAAGGCTACGAGATGTTATTAGGAAAACTCCCTTTTGTTCATACTCTTTATCATGCGTTAAAGTTCAATTCTAGAAACGTCCTTCTAACTCATGCTCTGTTTCGTTTCAGTGAAATATGCCTCCTAGACGCGGTAATGGAAGAAGGGCCGGCAACGCCAACAAACCTACCCCACCAGCTCCAGTATCCCTTCAGGACGACACAATGTCTACCGTGGAGTTCAGGGTGGCTATCCAGCTGCTCGCTCAAATAGTGACTAATTAGGTGAACCAACAAGTGGTTCCAATTAACAACAACAGATTCACATTAGCTGCACATGTGTGGAATTTCACCCGAATGAACCCTCCATCATTTCAAGGATCCAAGGTGGGGGAAGACCCCTAAGAGTTCATAGATGAGATCAGAAATATTACCCGTATAATGGGTGTTAGCTCCTCCGAGAGTGCTGACCTGGCTTCCTACCAGCTAAAAGGAGTATCCAAGTCTGGTACGAGTAGTGGAAGGAGGGGAGATCAGCAGAAGTAGGACCAGTCGAGTGGGAGGAGTTCAACACCGCATTTCTGGATAGATTTTTCCCGAGGGAGCTCAGGGAAGCCAAGGTAGTGGAGTTTATTAACCTGAGGCAGAGGAGCAGAACAGTGGAGGATATGCTTTGGAGTTTACCAGGTTGTCCAAATACTCTCCAGGGATGGTGGCTGAGCCAAGGGCTCGTATGTTGAAATTTGTGAATGGAGTATCGAACCTGGTCCTCAAGGAGTGCAGGACAACAATGTTGATTAGAGATATGAACCTCTCCAGCCTAATTGTCTATGCCCAGAAGATTGAGGCTGAAAAACTGAAGGATATGGAGTGAAAGAATAAGAGGGCGAGGACTGGCCAGTCAAATTACGGCCATCAGAGGTCTGGCGGTAGTAGCCACCCACAACATCAGCAACAACAGTAGTAGAGAGCCCCAACACCCAGCTCAGCCAGCGCCCCATCCTTCCGGTCCTGCCAGGATTGGAGGGGTGGAGCATCTGGCACTCAGTTCCAGAGCTAAAGTGCTAGTAACATATATCTAGCTTGCCCTAAATGTGGCAAGAACCACCCAGGAGAGTGTCTTCGGGGTCGAGACAACTGTTTTGGTTGTGGACAGCTTGATCATGGGCTTAAGGATTTCCGGTCACCAGGACGGGGGAGAGCACAATCCACCACATCATCAGCTCCAGTAGGCCGACCAGCTCAGTAGGCCAACACACTAGGTACGGATGGTGGTTAGCACCAAAACCGTTTTTATGCATTGTCTTCCCGTCAAGATCAGGAGAACTCACCAGATGTGGTCATAGGTATGTTACGTCTTTTCCACCTAGATGTATATGCCCTACTTGATCCGAGGACAACACTATTATTTGTTACTCCCTACGTCGCGGTTCAGATTGATATCAGCCCAAAAGTATTATTAGAACCTTTCTCAGTCTCCACCCCAATTGGTGAGCCAGTTAGAGCCACAGCCAGGTGTATAGAAACTTTCCAATCTCAGTCTACAACAAAGTCATTCCAGCTGATCTTGTAGAGTTATACATGGTCGACTTCGACCTAATTCTGGGCATGGATTGGTCACACTTCGGTTATGCCTCAGTTGAATGCAGGACTAGGGTTGTAAGGTTTCAGTTCCCTAACAGACCATCTCTAGAATGGTCGGGTAGTAGTTTAGCGCCGAAGGGTAGGTTTATTTACTACCTTAAGGCCAAGAAGCTTATTTCCAAGGGATGTATTTACCATCTAGTTCGGGTCAAGGATTTTAACTCTGAGACCCCAACTATCCAGTCAGTCCCCGTCGTAAGAGAGTTTCAAAATGTGTTCCCCGAAAACCTTCCCGGAGTCACTCCTGAACGGGAAATTGACTTCGGTATAGACCTTATTCCAAATACTCAGCCCATCTCCATCCCTCCTTGTAGAATGGCTCCAGCTGAGCCTAAGGAGTTGAAAGAGAAGCTAAGAGACCTTCTTGATAAAGGTTTTATCAGACCCAACATCTCTCCCTGAGGTGCTCTAGTGCTATTCGTGCGAAAGAAAGACGGTTCCCTTAGAATGTGCATCGATTACTGTAAGTTGAACAAGGTTATAGTCAAGAACAAGTACCCCCTACCTAGAATTGATGATCTGTTTGACAAACTTCACGGGGCTAGCTGTTTCTCCAAAATAGATCTTAGGTCAGGGTATCATCAACTAAGAGTCAGAGAGTTTGACATACCAAAAACAGCTTTCAGAACTCGGTATGGTCACTATGAGTTTGTGGTTATGTCCTTCGGACTCACAAATGCCCTGTAGCCTTTATGGACCTGATGAATAGAGTCTTAAAGAAGTATCTGGATATGTTCTTCATCGTATTCATCGACGACATTCTAGTATACTCCAAAAATGAGGAAGAGCATTCTAATCACCTGAGGATAGTGCTTCAAATACTCAAAGATCGCCAACTATTCACCAAGTTCAGTAAGTGCGAATTTTGGTTGAAGACCGTGAATTTCCTGGGTCATGTGGTCTCAGGTGAGGGTATTCAAGTTGTTCCTCAAAAGATAGCAGCTATGAAAGATTGGCCTAGACCCACCTCTCTAACCAAAATTAGAAGTTTCTTAGGTCTAGCCGGGTATTACCGACGCTTTGTGGAAGGCTTTTATTCTATAGCATCTCCTCTGACCAGACTGACTTAGAAGAAGGTGAAATTCTAGTGGTTAGAGGTGTGTGAGAAAAGTTTTCAGGAATTAAAAACTCGACTCACTACCGCTCCATTATTGACCCTATCGGAAGGATCAGAAGGATTTGTAGTATATTGATGCCTCTAGAGTTGGACTCGGTTGCGTTCTAATGCAGCGGGGTAAGGTGATAGCCTACGCCTCCAGACAACTCAAATTTCATGAGAAGAATTATCCCACTCCTGACTTGGAGTTAGCAGCGGTGGTGTTTGCACTAAAAATATGGAGACACTATCTGTACGGGGCTCACGTTGATGTTTTCACCGATCATAAGAGCCTCCAGTATGTATTCAGTTAGAAGGACCTAAATCTTCATCAGAGAAGGTGGTTAGAGCTCTTAAAGGACTATGACATAAGTGTGTTGTATCACCCGGGAAAGGACAATGTGGAGGCTGATGCCCTAAGCAGAGTGTCTATGGGAAGCGTGGCTCACATTGAGGAAGGCAAAAAGGAGTTAGCGAAGGATGTTCACAGAATAGCCCGGTTAGGGGTGCAGTTGGTTGACTCAGCTGAGGGTGGAGAGGTGATGCAAAGTGGGTCAGATTCCTCTTTGGTTATTGAGGTTAAGTCCAAACAATATGAAGATCCCATTCTACTTAAACTTAAAGAAGCGGTTCTCAGGAAGGAGGTTGAGGCTTTCTCCAAAGGGGGAGATAGTGTGCTCCGTTACCAGCGCAGATTGTGTGTACCGGATGTTGGTGAGTTGAGATAGTAGATACTGGCTGAAGCACATAGCTCGAGGTACTCCATTCACCCTGGTTCTACCAAAATGTACTACGACTTGCGGGATATTTACTAGTGGAACGGCATGAAGAGAGACATTGCTGAATTCGTAGCTAAGTGCCCAAATTGCCAGCAAGTCAAAGTAGAGCACTAGAGACTGGGAGGTATGATCCAGGATATTAGCATACCCACATGAAAGTGGGAAGAAGTGAATATGGACTTTATTATGGGTCTACCTCGAACTCGTTGGCAACATGATTGTTTCTGGGTAATAGTAGATCGGATGACTAAGTCAGCATATTTCCTCCTAGTTAAGACTACAGATTCAACTGAGGATTACTAAGCTTTACATTGGAGAATTGGTCAGACTTCACGGGGTTCCATTATCTATTATCTCAGACAGAGGTACTTAGTTCACCTCGCATTTCTGGAAGTCCTTTCAGAAGGGAATTGGTACCCAGGTCAAGCTCAGCATAACTTTTTACCCATAGATAGATGGGCAAGCTAAGAGGACTATTCAGACCCTAGAAGATATGTTGAGAGTGTGCGCGATCGATTTCAAGGGCAGTTGAGATGACCATTTGCCTCTTATCGAGTTTGTGTACAACAACAACTACCACTCTAGTATTTAGATGGCCCCGTTTGAGGCATTGTATGGTAGGCGGTGCAGGTCTCCTATTGGATGGTTTGAGGTTGGTGAAGCTACCATAATTAGGCCAGACTTGGTTCATGAAGATATGCAGAAAGTGCAGCTCATCAGAGAAAGATTGAAAACAGCTCGGAGCCGCCAGAAATCTTATGCTGATGTGAGGAGAAGAGAATTGGAGTTTGCTGTGGATGACTGGGTCTATCTGAAAATTTCACCCATGAAAGGGGTGATGAGATTTGGGAAAAAAGAAGTCCGAGATATGTGGGACCCTAAATAATTCTAAGGAGAATTGGCAAGGTAGCTTATGAGATGGAACTACCATCAGAGTTGGCGTCCATACACCCTGTATTCCATGTGTCACTTTTGAAGAAGTGCATCGGAGATCCAACTTCAGTTGTGCCGTTGGAAAGTGTAGAAATAAAGGATAGTCTCTCTTATGAAGAGGTCCTAGTCCAGATCCTTGACCGTCAGGTTCGCAAGCTGAGGAAAAAGGAGGTAACTTCAGTCAAAGTTTTGTGGAGGAATTAGCATGTAGAAGGAGCTACGTGCGAAGCCGAAGCAAATATGATGGCTAGATACCCACACTTGTTCCCTTCCAATTCCGTTCCAGCATCCGGTACTAAATTCCTTCCCAGCACTCTATTCAGTTTCGTACTTATCATATCTATTCAGACTATCTATGTGCATCCTAATTGCATCAGCTCTATTAGCGAGGTTAAGTCAGTTGGGAGTTAGTTATTCCTTCAGAAATCAGTTCACAGCCTTAGTTTGAGAATTTCAGCTCTTTTCTTAGTTTTAGTCTTCATTCGAGGATGAATGATGCCAAGAGGGAAATACTGTAACACCCCAAAACTTTCCTAGACCAGACTCAGAACTTGCAAGAAAAATCAAGGGAAAAAACAAGGAAATTTTGTTGCAAAATGACCCAAACAACGGATCGTGGTAAGCTCCAATGGGCCGTTGTCTGAGTCGTTGTCAGCTCATTAGCTTTTGTTGAGGGGAAACAACGGGACATAAGATGACCCATTGGTGCTAACAACTGGCCGTCCTTTCGCCCATTGGATCCCAAGTTCAGAGGAAAACATCCTTCCTTGAGACAATGAGAGGAATTAATGTCTTGTGGTTCCTACCAACGAGTTATTGTATTGACTCGTTACCTCAAGGCCCAGTTTTCCTACCTGTTCCAATGGGATTTATCAACAGCCCGTCATTCCTTACAATGGACCATTGTATCCTACTGTGGTTCAATTTAGTGAGTTTAGTTTCTGAACCTAGGACCAACGGTTGGTTTCAATGGGTCATTGATTCGACCAACGACCCTTTTTGAGACTCGTTGGTTCCTGTCGACCAGATTTTAGTTTTTAATTCCAACATTCACTTTTGTAATTTCTCACCTATCTGGTCCCTAAACCATGTCGTTTTGGGTTAATTTAGGGGTTTAGAGGGGGGAACCGACGGTGTCTCTCATTTTTTTCCCTCATCTCTCAACAGTAAGCGTAGAGTTCTCTCAGGTAGGTTAAAACCAGGAGCAAGGGTTTGAATTCCTTCTTAGATTTTCTCAGGGATATCTTATAGAATTTCTTCTATAGGTATGTGCGAATTCAACAAGGGGATTGTTCTTCCCTTGTGTCCCTAAAATTATTCCTTAGTTCACTATCAGTTCTAGCCCTCCACTTTCAATTGTGAAGATATTGCTATCAGACCTTATTTATTTCTTGAGGAATATTATTCTATGCTAATTCTAGATTTCTTCCACCAATTTGTAACTAAAATGATGTCTGTTCCATTGAATTTGAATTTTAGCCCTAACTCTTGAAAACATAAACTAAAATCCTGCATAAGTATTGAATTCTCGAAATTTCTTAAATCTTTCAGAGTTAGGGGTTTCTATAATAGTTGTATATGATAGAAACTTAGTAAAATGTATGTTAGAAAATTTCAGTCAGAAAGTTTATATACTCAGAAATGTCAGCCTAGTCTCAGTAAGATTTTTAGCAACCTCTGGGTTGACCAGAATAATGTCAGCTGATTGGTTTGACTACAGAAATTCCTGAGGTGTCAGTATCACCTCCCAGTTATCAGAATCAGATCTAGAACTAAGTTTATTGGTCCTCTAGGCGGTCATGACACTTAGACAGATAGCTCTAACTAGCCTTAGGACCCTAGTCAGGTTACCATTTTTTTCTTAGACGGTTACGACGCTTCTAGATAAGCAGCTTTGACCATTCTAGAACCCAGTTTCAGAATCTGGTCCGACAAGACTCTCAGGGTACTTTCAGTTATATATCCCTGACTAGTCTTGGACTCCAGTTTTGAGCTATCAGCTTAGTATTCAGTTTAGGTATTCTAGTGGGAGCAGGACTTAGCACCGAGCGAACCGGGGTTCTAGCGCACCCAAGTTCCCAAAACTATGTTGCCAGTGTAGGTTACAGTATTTATTGGCCTCATAATTTTGTGATCACCCAGTTCATGCCTCTATACCCTAACAAAGGCATATTGGGTCCTACTAGTAGGGCGTATACATCGGACTCTAGGTTTAGCTCACGTAGTTACATGTCGGTTATAGACTCTCCCACTGGTCAGTTTAGTTCAGTTTAGTTCAGTTTAGATCAGATCAGACTCAGATTTAGAATATGCTTGACCCTCAGACATGGTCTTTTAGACCACACCAGTTATTTTAGTTATTCAGTTCAGTAGCTTGTTGATCATTGCATATCTCTCAGTTTAGCATTTATTATTATTTACTTCTGTGTGTTATGTTCCTCTCACTTACTCAGTACATTCAAAGTACTAACGTATACTTTTATGCTGTATCATTTTATAATACAGCTGCAGGATCTCAGACTCAGCTTCGTTAGTCGATCACTCATCGAAGACCTCAACCTTACTAGTTGGTGAATCCTCATCCTTCGAGGATGGACATTGATTTACTTCAGCTATATTTTACATGCTTCTATTTAGATTGGGAGTTAGCTGGGGTCTTGTCCTAGCAATTCATCGTTCATAGTGGTTTTCAAACTCAGATTGGTTTATTTTCAGACTCGTAATTTTGTTCTAATATTTTCAAATATTATGAATCAGTTTTATTTCTTCCCAGTATTTTTACTTTTTCTTTAAACTTTCGCTATATGTATTTTCATGTCACTTAGAATGCCAGTGTATGATAGACCAGGGGTTGACTTGGGGTCACTTTTGGCTCCAAGTACCGTATTCCATACAGGGTGTAGACTCGGGGCGTGAAAGAACTGCTGAATGTAAATTTACCAAAATTGGTTAAAATCCATCATGGCTTATCCTAATCATAATTCACTTCTGATATGACTAGCTCTTCCTTCACATGTTCAATAATATATATTGGCAGTATTGACTGTAATTTGGATTTATCCTATCTTCCTTGGTTTATTAGCTCAATGATAATTTCTAAAAGTCCTGAACAATTGTAGGAGGATAACGTAATATAAAGCATCCAATTTAGTCTAGTTATCAAACCAAACATTCAAGTTCCCATAAAATCTCTGGTTTACATGATCTCTAGCTTCCACCATCTTTTTCCATAGCTATAATCTACCCCTCCACTTTACTGTGTGTGTGATATGCTTTTTGTAGTACTCATTCAACATGAAGTTAGCCCATAGTGAATTGATAGTTCTGAATTTCCACCAGAGTTTAGCAAAGAGAACTTTAGAGACATGAAATAGTGATCTGAATCCTAACCCCCCTTCATTCTTAGGTAAGCATAAATTTTTCCAGGAAACCAAGTATTTTCTTTTATTATTCCAAAAAAATCTTGTAATTAATTTATGAATGTCATAAATGACACACTTAGGAGGATTCACTGTAGAGAGTAGGTGTGTTAGCATACTCCATAAAACATTATAAATTGGTACAACCTTTCCTCTATAAGAGAGAATTTTGTCTTTCCAGGCTTGTAGTTTTCTTCACTATATCATTATAATAGAATCTTATTTTTCTAGTATGGATAATGGGACACCCTAGATATAGGAATAGGAATTGGCCTCTAGAGAATCTTATGAGCTGTGAGACTTCCTAGATGATATTATCGACAACCTTGTGAAACATATAGGATAAGCTTTTCTCTTTGTTGATCTTCTTCCTTGACATTCTTTAATATTTCCCCATTGTTTTCATCACCATCTTTAAGGATTCGCTTTTAACTGCTATGAAATTGATGGCTTTATCTGCATAATAAAAGTGGTTTAGATCTACACTCCACTTTGGCATTCCAAAGTTTTTGAAAGACTCTTGGTCAAAAAGAGCATTTAGTGCCCTAGATAAAATTTCTGCAAAAAGGATGAACAAGGTAGAGGATAGGGGATTCCCTTGTTTCACCCCTCTAGGGGAGTGGAAGAAACCCTTAGCCTGTCCGTTAATGAGAATAAAGTACCAATTTTTAGCCAACAATCTCCATATCTTATCTAGAAACATTTCAGAAAAGCCCATTTTTCTTAGAACTAAGGTGAGATAAGTCCCTAATATTCTAACATAGCCATTTTCATGTCAGGTTGACAGCTACATTACCTAATTTTTCCCTTTTCCTAATATCTGTAATGATTTCTTGAGTTAATAGGACATTTTCAATGATGTTCCTCCCTTTCAAAAGACCATATTAGTTTTTAGAGATCAAACTACGCAGCAAACACTCCAACCTATCATGGATATTCTGGAGTTAATCTTGTTTAAAAAATTGCTAAAACTAATGGGTCTCATTTCAGTAAACTTGGTAACTATCTCCTTTTGGGGAATAAGTACCAACTGAGTGTGTGTAATTGACATATGAATAGTCTAGACTTCATAAAAAGATTTCACCATTTCATATATGTCTTTCCCTACTATCTCCTAACATGTATGGTAGAATCTCCTTGTTAGCCCATTGAGTCCACTAGCACTATCCCCACCTAATTCAAACATTGCTCTCTTTACTTCTATTTTTGCATGAGGGTTGTTCAACATAATATTTTTATCTGGTGACACCATTTCTGGGATATGTCTGATCAGGGATTCTTTTTGAAAAACTTCTTCTTGAGTGAACTACTTCTGGAAAAATAATTATCTACCTCTATAGCTTGTTGATCCCCTTGTATCAACTCTTCTTATGAGTTTTGTCCTCCTTATCCGTAGCTTTATCCTCCTTCCATTAACAAGGTTATGAAGGAATATCATATTCTTGTCTCCATATGAGAACTAGGTAATAATAGCTTTTTGTCTTCAAAACTCCTCTTTATAGTGTAGGTACTTCTACATCTCATCTTGTGCATGTAGTAGTACTATTCTATTAACCCCAATTGGAAATTCTTCAAATAACTTTTCCTTTATATTGACTATTTCTTTTCTAGTTATAAGCTAGTTGTCCATAACATTCCCTACTCCATTTTGAAGAGCAACCTTCACCCTTCTCATCTTCTATTTCAAGCTGATGAACACATGATTCTTATCCTTTTCCCACCAGTTCTCCTTTACTACTTTAAGGAAACCTTCATATTCAATCGATAACTTTAAGAATCTAAACGGTCTAATGAAAATTTTAATTTTCTCCCTACAGTAGTAAAAAAAAAAAAAGCATGACCAGGCCTATTTCTTGATAAGTGTTCCATCTCTGTCTGTCCAAAATTGTCTTGAAATTGCTGATTTAACACCATTCTGTTCAATATTTTGAACATGCATTCCTCATCAGATCTATCATTCAACTAGGTAAAGGGATGCCCTTAAAATTAATCTCAAACAACTCAGAAGAGTTAATGAAAAAGGTAAAGTCTTCATACTCTAGTGAGTAACTAGGGAGTCCTCCAATTTTTCTCTTCATTCAAGATTACAGTAAAATCTCCTCCCAACATCAAAGTGTCTTCCATCCTACTAGAAAGATTATATATACTATTCCACAATTCTAATCTTTCAGTTGCGTCATATTTTGCATAGACTAGAGTTATGAATAGCACTTTTCCTATGTCCAGGAAAAATATCTTCAGTGTGATCTGTTGGTCTGTATCCATTACTACTTTAGTATCTACCTCTTTATTGGTGAAGTACCGGTTTTTTCCATTAACATAGTTTGCATATTTCAGAGTAAGACTTCTCTTATATTTTGAATGTGTCTGGAATGCTAGAAGGTTCCATAAAAATTTATGGTGTCTATGTAACATCTGCACTCTACGAAAATCCTTTTGAGTGCATAGATCTATTGTTCTATAATAGGGTCTTCATCAACATTTAATAGTTGGTTTGGTACATCTCTCTTTGGTAGGATTCTGGAGGGTTCTATATCTGCCCAAAATTTTGTTCTTCTTTTTACCTTTTTCTTGTGAGTTTGGAGATAGTCCTGCTTCTCTGGATATCAGCTCCATATTTGGTATATTATACTCTTTCTCCCTATCCTCTTGACCCTTTTTGAGAAATGACCAAAAATGATCAAGGCCTATTCAATTCGTGTAGTCTAGCTTGGGATAAGGTATGAATCTTTAATTTCTTAGAGCAAGAGTCTAAGTGTGGGTGTTGATGTTCAGCGGCTATATACCTTGCATTTTAGCACTTTTGTCATCTTTTTGAGTATTCATTCTATGGATTGTTCTAATATTTTTATGTTTTAATGTGCAGGTGTGTTTAGAGAGACTTGGATGATAAACAAGTGAAATAGGCAAGAAACAATAAAAAATGATCAAGGAAGAAGCAATGTTGCAGAGCGTCGCAAAAGAAGCAGAAAATGGTAAACTAGACTAGAAGTTGCGCTACCAGTAGTAGCTATATGGAGGATGGCGCAAGGGTGGTTCAAATAAATAGGCCAGTGAAAGTTCTATTTTCCTATTGCGCCACCTTTTGTGTAGCAAGGGTAGCGCGACCTTGATGAAGGGTGTACCTACGCACTTCTTAACCATAGTTTGCCCATACTTTACTATATTTTGAGAATAAATTATGTGTGTTTGCATGTGTTTATGTTTTATATTAGTGAAAAAGGCTAATGTACATGATTAGAGGCTTTCAAGGTTAATAATGATCGATTTAGGTGTATCTCAAGCTTTGGAATGGTTTTGAATAAGATGGAATAAATGAAGCAAGAACAAGGTAAAGAATGAGTGCACTGCCATGCCTGCATGACCAGCAGCATGGCACACAGCTACGCCTGCGTGACTAGAGGCGCGAGGAGCCTGCCTGCCCATGCAACTAGCTACGCGATGCGACAGTATCTCAGCGCAACAGTGTGCGAAACGCGACCCTTTCTCCTATGTGATGGCATGCACGAGGCGCAGCTCTTCCAGCACAATAAAGCACGCGACGCGCCAAGGGTGTTCAACAGCCAAAAGAAAAAATCCACTTCAACTAGGAAAAGGAGATACAAGTCCAAATCAAATCATTGAAGGAATGAGAAAAGCATCAATCTACTATTATAAATACCCTTTTATTTCTTTGTAAGAAAGGAGAGTGGAGACAAGTCTTGACACAACTTGAGAGGATTAGTATGCGGAATACGATTGTAAGATTTTATTTTCACAAAATTCTTTGAGATACTTGTTGTTGAATTGTTCTTCCTTGTTTTTGCGATAATCAAGTGAGTTTCTTCCTATCATTGTTGTAAGTATTATTTATGCTTTTGTCTAAGAATGCTACGAATTTACTAGTAATTATGAGAGGTTAAAACCTCCAAAACTAGGGTTGTGGGAACCATGATGAATTAACACACATAGGTAAAAATACTTAGTGATTATTGAACGGGGTTTATGCATGTATTATTTTTTCCTTCATTTTAATTGTTTCTTAACGGTTGCAAATGTTGGAATTTGTCTTATTCTTACTCACTGGATAAAGGAAGTAATGAATGGGAAAAGGAATTAACAATAGAGATTTGAGGCTATCAACCCTCATCTAATAGCTTGACCTTGTTCGGGAATAGCTAGTCTGATATCAAGGGTAAGGGTTAATTAAGTATACATCCGCATACAGATCAAGTTGCACGGTGATAATCATTTAAATAGGGGACCAACCATTTAGGTGAAGTTAACTTACCAATATTGCATGCTAAGCACTGGAATAGATCACTAGTATAAAACACCTTGTGCTTATGAAGTCATGGGGAACACTTACCCTAGTTAGTTGTATTAATTTAGAATCAACCTTCACTTTTTCTCAACTATCTTTCTTGTTACTTTTACAAATTTCCCCCTCTTAGGAGATAATTGACTTAAAAGCTTAAATACTAGCGTTCTTCTGTATCCTTCCATATTCCCTGTGGGATCGACCCAACCCTGGTTGGGTTATATTTGACATCGACCGCTTTATATCTCATTACGAGGTGTAATTTGGGCGACATCAAACCCCCAGCTATACAGATCCGATTCAAATTAGGTTTTTAAAAGCACAAGGCTTCCCATGATCTTCAAATACGACCCTTACACGAATTTTAAAGGGGTTGGATTTTTTATTGAAGCCTAGGGTAGGATGAAGCAAGATTTCCTCCCAATTTACTTCTTCTCTCTATTTTCTTGTAAATTCGTGAAGTCTTGTATGCTGAAGAGAACCATGAGTAGCTAAACTTTCTAGTTCTAGGATTTGGGAACATACAAGATGGTTAAAAGTTGATTTCTGTTTATACTTTTTGAATTTTCCAAATTGAAGTTATATACGTCTTCTTTATCTTTATTGTTTGCTTATTTAACGAAATAGTTAAACATTGTCTACGAGTCGTTAATTGGACTTGAAAAAGAAAGTTGCAAGGGTAAAACACTATCTATGAGTCGTTAATTGGACTTGAAAGAGAAAATTGTGAGGGTAATAAGAAGAAGTAAATCTTGTTTGTAGACCTTATAGGGAAATGGGACCGATTCACCAATGAGTATAGCAATATACCTTTAGCCTTGCTTAGTTGATACAAATGAAATCTTACATTCTCTTCACTATTAACTCACGATCATAGAAATATAGGCATTAAGGTAAGCTTGGTATGTTAGAGCTATTGAAAAGATGCTCACTAAAGTGATATCAACATGCAACAACTCAGAAAAATCAGTGGTATAACGATACACTCAATGTTACACATAAATATGATGTAAAACGGTCATATATAAATATAGTAACCCAACTAGGATAGGATCGAATCCCACAAGAACAATATGAGAGCGATTAGGATAGTCTAGAATTATTACTAACTATTGTAGTGCCAGGCAAGTCAAAGGTTAATCTAAAAATAACCTATATATAATTTCTACACCTAAAAAGAAAATAAATTTATGGACGGCCACAAACAAAAATACTCAGGAACACATGCTCAAGTAACGATCCAATGCATGTCAAAATTTTGTAAATAATGATGAAGTATCTAGAATTTGCACTCTTTCTGCTCCATCACACAGTCTTTTCCAAGATTTGTTATCTCAGTACGACCTTTTTATATTCAAGCGACTTATTCAATTGAGAGCTATTGATAATTGCCAAGTAAATTCTAGTTATTAATAAGAGAATTCATTAGATGAAGGTTAGTGTCCTCCAATTCTTGTTAATTTATCTTCCCAACCACAAATTGGATTTTCCAAGGTTATCTTGTAGTAGATGAGTGAGTCTTAGGATTGGCTAATCCCTTGGAAACATTCAAGAAGGAGATTTATTAATGAAATCAAGAACCCACTTTAGTGATCAAGAATAATCACACGCCATATAAGCATAATATGTGTTGCATATAAAAATAAAAATTCTTAGACAAAATTAAAGTTTTAAAATATAGAAATCACTACAAAAATATTCAATCAAAATAATACTTAAGAAAAAAAATACAAGTATAGGAATTCCTCCTAAAAATTAAAATTTTCAATTCCAGTGGTTGTGTAGTTCCCTTTCTTAAAGATTTGCATTGCTTAGCCAATTCAGGCTGCCCAAGATGCTAAAGATGATTTTTTCACGTAGCTACTTCACCTTTTATAAGTTTTGTTCCAAACAATCATGAAATTTTAGTTCTTTTAAAATTTGGGTCCGGTGATTCGAGAATGCGAAATCCTGTTCATAATTGCGAAGATTGACTTTTTTGTTGACTATCGAAATTGTAATATATTTAATCACAAATGTTAACTTCTAAATTTTTTACATACTTCACAATTGTGATATCTTGATTGAAAATGTAAATTTCTGAATCTTCCTACAAACCTCACAATTAAGAGAAAAATCTCGCATTTGTGATACTTGGTCATTAACAATTTAAGTTGCAATTACGAACTTTGACTAGCCTCATTGATTTTATTGTTGCAAACCTATAGTTTTCATTTGCGACATTCGAGGTTGATTTCTTATCGGTCCTTCCTTCAGTTATTTTAACCCTGTCTTGGCTCGACTTCACTCTTCTTTACCTCAAACCTCCTTCAGATCATGTGTGATGTGTCGTGATTTTACGATACTTTCAATGCTTAAAACCAAGAAATTATGCACATTCCGGGTATTTTTATATAGGTATGATGTGTTTTGTGCTTAATGTTGCAGGAAAACAGGTTCAAAAGTGAACTGGTTGAATTAATGCTGAAAATAACTGAAAGGATGACTGTCAGGCACTTCATGAGTCGTTAGCAGGAGGCACGACTCATTGCTTAAGGCATGGGCAAAAGATGGATTTTGAAAGATGCAAGACAGTGTACCTGACGAGTTGAGGAAACAACTCGTTACACTTGGTAACGAGTCGTGAGATCAATCATGAAGGCTGAGAGAGAAAATCTTAACAAAGAGACCAGTATAGTTGACGACAGATATAACGAGCCATCACATGAAGAAATGACTCGTTGGCAGAGCACTGGACTTTTGGAGGAATTAGACCACGAGGGACCTAACAACTCGTGCTCTGGCACGATGAGTCGTTAGGTGACCCGTTGCCACAACTGGGTAAGTTGCTAAGGATGACTATTTTAAGCAAGGAACGACTTGTCAGAAGGCCAAACGAATCGTCACAAAACTCGTTGCCATTGCCGACTTAGTTTCCAGTTTTAATTAGTAAAAGGGTTTCTTGTAACTATAAATAAACATTTTAGGTTTATTTCTGAAGGACGATGAGTTACAGTTAGAGAATAATTTAGAGAGTCGATTTTATTAGTTTTCAGGTAGGATTTGGGTGTTGTTCGATTGTTCTTGAATCAAGAAACAAGTTTTACAATTTTGTTCTTGAGCATGAGGATCAAAAGAAATATTGGAATTTATTCATCACTTTTGGAATTTTATTCAATCTACTTGGTTTATCTTCTACAATAATTTGTAAGTTGCAATTATGATTGGTTCAATAATTTATGATTGTAATCTTACAAACATAAGTAGCTAAACCCATAACTAGGGTTGTGGGGACAAAGATGAATAAACACACATAGGTAAAATACTTAGTGATTCTTTAATGGGGTTTTATGCATGTATTGTTTTTCCCTTCGTTTTGATTGATTCTAATGGTTGCAAATGTTAGGACTGGCCTTATTCTTACTTACCGGACCAAGGAGGCACTGAATGGGAAAAGGGATTAACAACGCAGATTTGAGGCTATCAACCCTCATCTAATAGCTTGAACTTTTTCGGGGATAGCTAATCCGATATTAAGGGTAAGGGTCAACTAAAGTACACCTATATACAAACCAAGTTGCATGGTGATAATCATCTAGATAGGGGATCAACCATTTAGGTGAACCTAACTTATCAATATTGCATGTTAAACACCGGAATAGATCACTAGTGTATAAGCCTTGTGGTTATGAAATCTTGGGGAACAAAATCTTAGTCAAGTCATTAATTTGATACAAACCGAATTTTATTTCAGCATTCAGTAGTTTTACTTTTGTTTATTATTATATATTTTCCCCCTTTATAATAAGTAACTCAATAGTAACCGTTATTCGCATTAACTTAAGTTTTTACCATATTTCCTATGGGATCGACCTCAACCTTTGTTGGGTTCTATATTTGACAATCGGCCGCTTATATCTCAATTGCGAGGTGTAATTTGGGCGAAATCAAATTTTGGGGCCGTTGCCGAGGAATACGGCTAAGCCTTTTGTTAATTGTTTCTTCTTTACTATTGGTTCTTATTTTTTTTTTAATTTTTCTTTTGTTGTTTTGGTTACTTAACAGGTCTTAGGTTTGTGCATGCCCGACACTAGGAGCCAAGGAAATCCCCTGGTTCCAATTGATCACGAACTTGAGCAGACGTTAAGAAACCTAAGAAGAATGGCCAACATCCAAGAGCAGGAAACCGTGGACCAAGCCATAGCAAGAATGTTGGCTGAAGAGCAAGATCAGGCTAGAGATCGTGAATTAGACCGAGTTGTTGAAGAGCAACGTCTAACTGCAAAAGCAACATGAGCTAGATAACACAGAGGTCTAGAACACTAGAGACACCAGTATTTTGTTGAAGAGGATGATGCTGATATAGATGAAGTCGATGCCACTGGAGCTATAGTCCCTCCTTCTTTGCCTACTGGGGCAAAGTTTGACTTTACCAGTACAATGATCGAACTACTCAATATGAAGGGAATTTTTGCGGGTCATGCATCTGATGATTCCCACGCTCACTTGACAAATTTCGTGGGGTATATGTTACGCATACAAGCAACCAGGGGTGAGTCAGGACGCAATCAGACTAAGTTTATTTTCATTCTCTCTAGGGAGTGAGGGAACGATGTGGTTGGCTGAGTTGCCGAATGATTCCATCACTACTTGGGGAGAGCTTAAAAGATATTTTCTTGAAAGGTTCTTCCCTCCATCCAAAGTGTTGCAGTTGAAAGATGAGATATATAACTTCAGACAGCTAAATTCTGAGGCACTCACGAGACTTGGCTGCATTTATACATAAAGCTCAAAAGGGTGCCAAATCACAGGATTCCGGATGATACATTGTTGGAGATCTTTTATAGGTCTCTGAATGTCAACACTAAGGCGGTGGCTGATATCGTCTCCGGAGGAACTTTTATGAGCCACAATTATGCAGAGGCTACGGAGCTGCTAGAGAGGATCACCAAAACCAACCGAGCTTGGCACACTAGAGAGTCGGAGGTTCCATCTGGTTCTTATATGGTTGGTATGTCTGCAGAACAGAGGAGAAAAGATGAGGAGCATGATCAAGATATCCCAAAGATAAAGACCACCATGGGGTTTCTTTCCAAGCACTTGATGGGGGTCAGAGCAAAAAAGGTAAATGTTGTGGGTTCTCAGGGCGGCCCCAAGAAATGATGGTTGTGAATCTGAGTCTGAAGAAGAAGTTAATTATTTGAATGATCAGAGGGCAGGTTTCCAAACCAACACTCAAGGGTCTAACCAAGACTTTTGATGTTAAGGTCAACGGAACCAAGGTTGTAACTTTTATAAGGATAATAATTACAATCGGGGCCAATACCGAGATAATGGGGACTAGAAGAAGCATGAGGAGTTCAAAAATGATAGGAGCAGTCTGTATGTTCCTCCTAGAAACTGTGAGCCAGAGTCTAGTGGTTCAAGGGTTGAGGACATGCTCTCCAAATTACTCAAGCAGATGGAGACAACAGATAGACACTTTAAGGAGCTCCTGGCTGATATTTCTGGTATAAATCAAAAGGTGGAGTCACATGCCGTGGCGATCAGGCATATTGAGCAGCAGACGAGTCATATGTCTGTTGCAATGAATCAGAGGCAGAAAGGCACTTTTCCTAGAAACACAGTGCAAAATCCAAAAAATGACAGACACTGCATAGCGGTCACTATTAGGAGCGGGAAGGCCACAGTTGATCCTCCTAGGCCAGTTGTAATTATGGAGTCAGAGAAGCCCGTGTTGATAAATGATGATGGTGTAGCAGATTTCGAAAACCTAACTTTGGTTGGGGACTCAGATGTGCAAACTGCTCCATGTAGTGCAAAGGAGCTGTCCATGGGAAGTAGAAGGAGGCACGACAAAAATTGAAAGCAATCCCTAGACCTCCTCCTCCTTATCCACAACATTTGAAGAAGAAAGCTGAAGATGGGAAGTATCAAAAGTTTATCTCTATGCTTAAGCAGCTGTCGGTGAACATCCCATTGGTTGAGGCACTTGAGCAGATGCCCGGATATGCCAAATTCATGAAGGACCTCATCACCAGAAAAAGGACTGTAAGTTTAAAACCTGCCGATAATTTGCACCACTGTGGTGCCATCACTACACGGGTTCTAGCTCAAAAGAAGGAAGACCCAGGTGCGTTTACTATACCTTGCACCATTGGGGAGGTTGAGTTTGCAAGGACACTTTGTAACTTGGGAGCTAGCATAAATTTGATGCCGCTAGCAGTGTTCAAAAAGTTAGGCTTGGGAACCCCCACACTGACTACTATGTGGCTACTGATGGCCGATAGAACCATTAAAAAGCCAGTGGGGATTTTATTTGATGTACTTGTCAAGGTGGACATATTTATATTCCCAACAGACTTCGTGATTATGGACTGCGAAGTCAATTCTGAGGTCCCCATCATTTTGGGGCGACCATTCCTTGCAGCAAGTAGGGCCCTAGTAGATGTGGAGGTAGGCCAGCTAAAATTCAAGTTGAACAAAGAAGAGGTCACCTTCAACATTATCCGGACCATGAAACAACTAAAGGAATTCAGCATAATCTCAGCATTGGAGGATGAAGAAAAGTGACTTGACGAATTCTGAGTAGTCAAGAGACTTGCGTCGTGCCGCAACGTTAAATCAGGCGCTGCATGGTAGGCAACCGATGGAGGTGTTTTGGTAAATTTTGAGTAGCCAAAACACCCACGTCGTGCCACGATGTTAAATCAAGTGCTTCTTGGGAGGCAACCCAAGTTCTAAATGTAAGAAAAATCTAGTGTTTACGTTTGTTGATAAATGCAAGTGATTAAGATGGAAATTTGAAGTGAGAACCAAAAACTTGGAACTTCAGTTCTGGTGCAAAAAGTCACAGAACGAGTAATCATCTGACCTGACAACTCGTTCAATCAACTCGTGAAGAGAACTGCAGAAAACAGGGGAGCAGCGGGCGACTTAACAATTCGTGTTTTCAAGAAACGAATTGTCATGTCCCCCGTCATGCACACTGGATCAAAGTCTGAATTAAAAGGAAAATGGTGAGAACGGCTCACTCAACAAATTGTTGGGAGACCAAATGATTCGTTAAGTGCCTCGTCTTGAAGCTACACCAGTGCAAGGACCACGACTCAGGCCACAACTCGTTGGGTGACCCCAAGAGTCATTGCTTGACTCGTAGGTCCCAGGTAAATTTGTTGAACTCTAGTCACAACATTAACGAACTCAACGAGTCGTTTAAGCACTTAACGAATCATCACACCGGGCATTATAAAATTTAATTAACATTCGACCCGACCCAGGACTAGAATTAGGGTAATTTTTTATTGAGAACCCATAAAACCCGATTCATTTACATTCTCCCCATTAAACTTAAACCCACACAACTTCAAATTTCCCTCTTCTTCTTCTTCTACTCAAATCCCATTGATAGATCTCCTCGACCTTGCACGCCAATCACTCAAACACATATATGATTGCACACCGTCCTTGTTCAAAGCATATTGTGAGTACTCTTTCCCCATTTAAATCTTGAATATCGTTGCATTTAAACAAGAAATTTTTGAGGACCTATGTTGTGAATAAAAATAGAATTTACTTCAGGTAATATTGTGCTTGTATAACATCTGTGCATCTTGATGTTTGATGAACCCTAGGAAGGTGTAAATAAATGGGTTTCGATTGTATGTACACTGGGGTTGGTTTAATAATGTGATGATTTTTTGTTTATGGAGTTGAAGTTTAGGAAGAAGATGAAGATGAACGTGTGAACTAAAACTCGCACGAGCTACATCACGAGTCATTGGATCACCAAACGACTCATTGTGTAGCTCTTCCTGAGTGGAAAACTTAAACCAATGAGGCAGTGTACCTAACAACCGACCTAACGACTCATTGCCTTTGGCAACAACTCATTGGGACCAGTCGTCAAGTACACTGGCCAATCTTGAAGGAAGTCCAGTCTGAGTCAACGAGCGACCTCACGAGTCATTGCTAGTGGAAATGACTTGTTTAGTCACCCGTCAGGACCACTGGGCACCAACTCAAAAATGATTTCTATTTCATCTCATCTTGCGTACTAACAATGTTTTCACAGGTATAATGGCTCCAAGAGGTATACCAAAGAAGGGCCCAACAAAGAAACAAACACCTGAGCACAGTCAACCTTCATATCATAGACTGCGTGATGATTCGTCCTCCTCTGAAGAGTCAAGTGGATCTGAGGAAGACTATGACATATCAGAGGATCAGTTAGTGAGGAGATCCACCAGGGCTAGGGATCAGCAAAGTTCAAATCCGACAGCCCTGGTCGATGCTCCCACTCCACTGGCAAGGGATCTGCCTAGCCGCACTAATGATAATGCTAGGGTTGCTGCTGCACTTATTCCTGAGGCTCCACAGCTGGTAAAACACAGAGAGAGCTGAAGAATCATACGCTCAACAAGGGGACTCTAATAATGAGTTGACTGAGACCTCAGACACATCAAATGAGCAACCAAGAAATATGCGGAGATAGTGTGTCCATGGCATGCGGGCTATATACAACAGAGATTTTGCTCCTAATGAAAAAGGCAATCCAAAGAGGAGCATATATGAGGAGCCAAGGCTGGTCACTACAGGGTTGAAAGATCTTCTAGAGCTACAGGTAGTGTTCGATAAGTACAGGTTCGGCTGGTTGACCGAGCCATCAGGTAGCTACAGCCCATGCTTAGTCTGAGAGTTTTATGCAGCGTATGCGACCACATTGCAACGATTGTCATTAAGGGGTCAGGATTGGAAGAAGAGGCTCGCCTTAAATTAGGTGTTGGTGAGAGAAACTCCATTATATATCTCTAAGCGGACAATCTCCAGGATGCTGTATGGGCCGGATTATCATGCTTCGATGAACACAACAGAGTTTGATCACAAGCTATCTGAGCTGAAGAAAGTCAAAACCAAAAAGTTGAATAGCCAGGAGCGCATCCAGTAGTATACTTGGCTGTCTTGGATCATTGCTACGAGAGGTTCGCTAGTTGAATGGCTGCATGGTACAAAGTCATAGATAAAGAAGGCCACGCTTAACTTTCAAGAGAAATTTTTATGGTCACTATTGCGGCACAGGCTGGTACATACCAGCAATGATAACATCCTCTCACCTGATAGAGAAGCTTTGGAAGAAAGTATAATGGAGGGGTATGCCATTAATTTCCCGTGATACATTGCTGAGGAGATTCGCGAACGGGCAATCAATGACGGTACTACCATTCTATTTCCATGTTTGATTGATAGACTCTGTCAGAAGTCAAAGGTACCGGTATTGCCATCAGTTGACTAAAGAGTAGTGGTCCAGAATATAATTGATATTGGGTTGATTCAAGATGATACAAACCCGATATCGAGGGCAAGGACCCAGGTAGCTGCATCCACTGGAGCAATAATATTAGCAGAGGAATTTGGTAGTGGGATGCAGACTGGTGCAGCACAGTTTGCTGAGTTGGTAGCTGAGCATATGGAGAGTAGAGAGACAGGTAGCCAGCCTGAGGCTACAGATACAGAGGATACCTCTACACCTGCCGATATTTCTGAGTCATCATCTACAGCAGCAGCCCCGAGACCACCAGTTGCGCCTCCACGAGCCACTACAGTCGACCTAGTTATAGTTTCACAACAGTTCTTAGCTGATATGGTTAGGAGGCTAGCTAAGGACGAGAAGCAGCAGGCACACATGGCTCTACATGGTAGAGTTCTGATGAAGCAAGTAAAGCCGTGGGTGTCAAAACAGTTGGAGACATTATCCAGTTCGGTGCATGGATGATTGGATGCTTTTGAGAAGAGAATGGATTAGCGCCTTGCATAGTTACAGGAGCCAGAGTTGTCTAGATGGTACTCAGAGCTAGGAGCACTCAAATCTAAGGTGCGGGACTTGGCCGCATTATAGGTAGATGTAGTACTACCTCCACCGGTACTTCCTGTGATAGAGGACAAGTTTGAAGAAGAATTACCACCGATCTTTGACTTTATCATGGAGGATCCGGTGGCACATAAAAAGGGGAAGAGGCCTCGTGAGGAGGCAAATTTTGATGATGATTCTTCTCTTCTCCGTCAGAAAAAATGAGAGTAGAGTGAGATGGAGAGAGCGATGCATGAATCAAGAGAGGAGGCTCGATAGAGAGCCGATACTAAGGCAACGAGAGCTCGTAGAGAAGGAATGAGCTCTGTTGGATCTGAGAATGCACCGGGTCAAGCTGGTAACATTGGAGGCGTATCTACACCCTCCACCGACCAGGTAGCTGCTACCTAGGTCGCACAGGTATGTTCCTTATTTCCTTGCTTTGTCTGATATATATATGTGCCGAGGTCCGTAGAGAAACGTATCCTCGCCCCTAGCGGGCGGCGACACAACTATTAACCCTGGGGTGGTCGCGGAAGCTATACAGGTAACCACGTGAGCTAGACGTGGAGTCCGTTGTATACACCCCATCGGTAGTACCCAATATACCTTGCCAGGGAATAAAGGCATGAACTGGGTGATCACAAGAGTATGGGACATTAGACTAATAATAACTGTAACCTATGGTGGCAACGTAGTTCTGGGATCCAGGGTGCGCTGGAACCCCGTTCCACTCGGAGCTAAGTCTTACTCCCACTAGATAGTCCTAGACTGAATACTAAGCTAATAGCTTGAAACTGGGGCCCAAGACTAGTCAGCGATACATATCTGAAAGCACCCTGAGTGTCTTGTCGGACCAAATTCTGAAACTAGATTCTAAGACTGGTCAGAGCTTCTTATCTGAAAGCGTTGTAACCGTCTAAAGAACAACTAAAATCTGAAACTGGAGTCCTAAGGCTAGTTAGAGTTATTTATCTAAAGTTTCATAACCGCCTAGTGTACCAATAAAAATTGAGTTCTAAATTTGATTTTGATAACTGGGAGGTACTACTGACACCTCAGGAATTTTTGTAGTCAAACTGATCAGTTGACATTTTCTAACTGACACTGAGAATTCTAACATTCTTACTAAAAACTGAACCGATGATAATCTGATTGAGATTTAATGCTACTATCAACATGGGAGTTCCCAACACTGATAAAATCAAGCAAAATTATGATATTCAAACACTATTGCAAATTTCAAGATTTTCTAGTTCAAGAAATAGGGCTAAATTTCACTTCACGAGATTGAACATCATTTCGGTCACAAACTGATGGAAAATATCTATAACTAACACGAAATAATATTCCACATAAATTAGATGAAGGCTGGTTAAGAATNATATTCCACATAAATTAGATGAAGGCTGGTTAAGAATTTCTTAGCATTTGATAATTTAGGGCTAGAACTGATAGAGAAAAGTATGGAGGAATTTGGGGACACAAGTGAAGAATTATTCCCTTGTTGAATCCAACATACCTGGTAAAGAAGCCTGAAGAATTTTCTTGAGAAACAAAGGAGAAATGGTTTCCCTAGCTCTTGCTCTGAAAATCTCTGAGAGAAGTTCTACAATGATTTCTAAGAGTCTGGATGAGGAGAATGAGGAAAGAAACTATTTAACCCATCTAATAAATCTGAAAATATGCTTAAAACGACGTAGTTTAGATTCTAGGGGGTAGGAAATTACTGAAAGACCCTTGAAAACTGCAGGAAAAACTGATCATCAGTCCTCACGGGTGACCTAACGGGTCGTAGTCTGTGACCATGACTCATGGTCACACTCGTGAGGTACACTACCTGGAACCCCTTGTTGGTCACTACGAGCGACCTAACGAGTCATGGTTAGTGACCACGACTCGTGGTCACTTCTCGTGGACAACACTACCCAAAAATCCCTAGAGTCTCCATAGGTGACACCACGACTCGTGGTGTCCCAAACGAGTCGTGGTGAGGACCCGTTGGATACACTGTCTGGCCTCCTCTAAATCTTAAAGAAAAACCCAACCACGGGTTGCCTAACGGGTCGTGGCATAGACCACGGCTCGTGGTGACTAGTCATTAGGTTCACTGCCTAACATTTTCCCGGCCTAAATTGTTCTTGACCACAGGTCATATCCCGACTTGTGGCGTTGACCACAACTCGTGGTCACACCCGTGATCAACTATTCCCCAACTTCCCCACTAAGTCCATAAGCCTCACCACAAGTCACTTAACGACTTGTGGTCAGTCCCCACGGGTCATAGAGCGACTCGTTCTGTGACCTGGTGTAGATTTTCCAGTTTTCTCTTCTTTAAGTCTCGGATCTAGACTTTGAGTTTTCGGGGCATTACAATATCTCCCCCTTGGTAACATTCATCCTTGAATGTTGGAAAACACACTGGAAAGCATTAAGTGGCAATTTTAATACACAAATACTAATCATGAAAGCTGGAAACTAGCGGAATGACTATTCTGAATTGAATCACAAGTCTGAATTGAATTTACTAATCATGCACATGCTCATTTACATGAAAGAAAATGAAACATACAAACTAAAAGTAGGTTTGGGGAGGGAATTGATACCTTAAACTGAAACTGAGCTGGAAGGGAACAAATGGGGGTATCTAGCCATCATATCCACTTCGGCCTCCCATTCATCTCCCACAACTTGTTGGTTCCTCCACAAGACTTTGGCCAAAGCTACCTCCTTGTTCCTCATCTTACGAACCTAACGATCAAGGATCTGAACTGGGACTGCCTCATATGAGAGACTATGTTTTACTCCCACACTATCCAATGGCACAATTGAAGTTGGATCCCCGATGCACTTCTTCAATAGTGACACATGGAATATTGGATGCACAGATGCCAATTCTAAAGGTAATTCCATCTCATAAGCTACCTCGCCAATTCACCTCAGAATTTTGTAGGGTCCCACATATCTCGGGCTAAGCTTTCCCTTCTTCTCAAATCTCATCACCCCTTTCATGGGTGAAATTTTTAGATAGACCTAGTCATCCATAGCAAACTCTAGTTCTTTTCTCCTTATGTCGGCATAAGATTTATGACAGCTCAGAGCTATTTTCAATCTTTCCCTGATGAGTTGTACCTTATGCATAGCTTCATGAACCAAGTCTGGCCGATGATAGAAGCTTCACCAACCTCAAACCACCCAATAGGAGATCTGCACCTCCTACCATACAATGCCTTAAACAGGGCCATCTGAATACTGGAGTGGTAGCTATTGTTGTACGCAAACATTATAATAAGCAAGTGGTCATCCCAACTGCCCTTGAAATCAATCACACACTCTCAACATATCTTCTAGGGTTTGAATAGTCTACTCAGCTTGTCCATCTGTCTGCGGGTGAAAAGCTATGTTGAGCTTGACCTAGGTACCAAGTCCCTTCTAAAAAGACTTCTAGAAATGCGAGGTGAACTAAGTATCTCTGTCTAAAATAATAGATAATGGAACCCCATGAAGTCTGACCAACTCCTAGATATAAAGCCTAGCATAGTCCTCGGCTGAATCTATAGTTTTAACTAGGAGGAAATGTGTTGACTTAGTGATCCGATCTACTACTACCCAGATAGAATCATGTTGTTGACGAGTTCGAGGTAGACCTGTAATAAAGTCCATGTTCACTTCTTCCCACTTCCACATAGGTATATTGATATCCTGGGTCATACCTCCCGGTCTCTAGTGCTCTACCTCGACTTGCTGGCAATTCGGCCACTTAGCTACGAATTCAGCGATGTCACTCTTAATGCCGTTCCACCAGTAAATATGCTGCAAATCATGATACATTTTAGTAGCACCGTGGTGGATTGAGTATCTCAAGCTGTGTGCTTCAGCCAATATCTGTTGTCTCAGGTCACCGACGTCTGGTACACACAATCTGCTCTGGTAATAGAGCACGCCATCTCTCCCTTTGGAGATAGCCTCAATCTCTTTTAAGAGAACCACTTCCTTAAGTTTAAGTAAAATGGGGTCCTCATCCTATTTGGACTTAACTTCAACAACCAAAGAGGAGTTTGACCTGCTTTGCATCACCACTCCACCCTCAGTTGAGTCAACTAGTTGCACCCCTAACCGAGCTAGGCGGTGAATATCCTTCACCAATTCCTTTTGCCTTCCTCAACATAAGTCGTGCTACCCATAGACACTCTTCTTAGGGCATCGGTCACCATATTGGCTTTGCCCCGGTGATATAGAACGCTCATGTCATAATCCTTCAGGATCTCTAACCACCTTCTCTAATGAAGATTTAGGTCTTTCTGATTGAATACATATTGAAGGCTCTTTTGATCAGTGAAAACATCCACTTGATCCCCATACAGATAGTGTCTCCATATTTTCAATGCAAACACCACCGCTGCAAACTCCAAGTCATGAGTTGGATAATTCTTCTCATGAACTTTGAGTTGTCTGGAGGCATAGGCTTCACTTTTCCCCACTGCATCAGAACGCAATCGAGTCCAACTCTGGAAGCGTCGCAATATACTACAAATCCATCTAATCCTTCCGGTAGAGTCAATACTAGAGTGGTAGTGAGTCAAGTTTTTAACTCCTGGAAACTCCTCTCACACACATATGACCACTGAAATTTCACCTTCTTCTGTGTCAGCCTAGTCAGAGGAGATTCTATAGACGAAAATCCTTCCACAAAGCATCGATAATAACCGACCAAACCCAAGAAACTTCTTATTGCGGTTGGGGAGGTAGGTCTAGGCCAGTTTTTCATGGCTGTTATATTTTGAGGATCAACCTGAATACCCTCACCCAAGACCACATGACCCAGGAAAGTCACGGACTTCAACCAAAATTCACACTTGCTGAACTTGGTGAACAGTTGGCGGTCTCTGAGTGTCTAAAGCACTATCCTCAGGTGATTAGCATGCTCTTCCTTATTTCTGGAGTATACTAGAATGTCGTTGATGAATACAATTATGAACATATCTAGATACTTCTTGAAGACTCTATTCATCAGGTTTATAAAGGCCACAAGGGCATTTGTTAGTCTAAAGGACATAACCACAAACTCGTAGTAACCATACCGAGTCCTAAAAGTTGTTTTCGATATGTCAAACTCTCTGACTCTTAGCTGATAATAACCCGACCTAAGATCTATCTTGGAGAAACAACTGGATCCCTGAAGTTGGTCGAACAGGTCATCAATTATGGGTAGGGAATACCTGTTCTTGAGTGTGACCTTATTCAACTAACGGTAATCAATGCACATTTTGAGTGTACCATCTTTCTTTCACACAAAAAGTACTGGAGCACTCCAGGGAGAGATGTTGGGGCTGATAAAACCCTTATCAAGAAGATCTTTTATCCGCTCCTTCAACTCCATTAGTTTAGTTGGATCCATTCTATAAGGAGGGATGGAGATGGGATGAGTGTCTAGAATAAGGTCTATACCGAAGTCAATTTCCCATTCAGGAGGAACTCCGGGAAGATCTTCGGGGAACACATCTGGAAATTCGCTGACAATATAGATTGACTGGATAGTTGGGGTCTTAGAGTCGGAACCTTAACCCCAACTAGATGGTAAAGACATCCCTTAGAGATAAGCCTCCTGGACTTAAGGTAGGAAATAAAACTACCCTTAGGCGCTGAAATACTGCCCATCCATTCTAGAGCTGGCTCATTAGGAAACTGAATCCTGACGACCCTATTTCTGCAGTTGACTGAGGCATAACCGGAGTGTAACCAATCCATGCCAAGAATGAGGTCGAAGTCAACCATGTCTAACTCTACAAGGTTAGTTGGAATGACTTTATTGAAGACTGAGATTGGGTAGTTTCTATACACCCAACTGGCTCTAACTGACTCACCAACTGGATAGGATTGAAAATGGTTCTGATAGGACCTTTGGACTGATATCGAACTGGACTGCTACGTAGGAATTCATGAATGATAGTGTTTCCCCCTAATCAAGTAGGGCATATACATCTAGATGGAAAAGACGTAACATACCTGTGATCACATCTAGTGAGCTCTCCTAATCTTGACGAGATGATAATGCATAAAAATGGTTTTGGCATTGAACACCCCCCGTAGATGATGTATTCGCCTGCTGAGTTGGTCGGCCTGCTAGAGCTCCTAAGGTAGTGATTATGACCTTCCCCGTCCCGTTGACGGGCAATCCTTAAGTCGATTACCATGTTGTCCACAACCAAAACAGTCCTCTCGACCTTGAAGAAACTCTCCTAAGTGGTTCTTGCCACACTTGGGGCAAGCTGGATACCTGTTACCGACAGTGAAACTCTGGGACTAAGAGCTAGATGCTCTACCCCTCTGATCCTAGTGGGACCGAAAGGTAGAGGCACTGGCTGAGCTGGGTGTTGGCGCTCTCTGCTACTGTTGCTGCTATGGGAGGCTACTACCGCCTGACCTCTGGTGGCCATAATCTAATTGGCCAGTCCTTGCCCACTTGTTCTTTCTCTCCATGTCCCTTAGTTTTTCTACCTCAATCTGCTAGGCATAGACAATCATGATAGAGAGGTCGATATCCTTAATCAGCATCGCTGTCCTACACTCTTTGAGGACCAGGTTTGACACTCCATTTACAAATTTCAACATGCGAGCTCTTGGCTCGGCCACCATCTCTGGAGAGTATTTGGAAAACCTTGTGAACTCCAAAGCATACTCTTCTACTATCTGATTTCCCTGTCTCAAATTCATGAACTCCGCTAACTTTGCCTCCCTAAGCTCCCGAGAGAAGAACCTGTCCAGGAAGGCTGTAGCGAACTCATCCCATTCTACCGGTCCTGCTTCCACTGGCCTCCCCTCCTTCCACTATCTATACTAGACTTGGGCTAACCCTTTGAGCTAGTAGGAAGACAATTCGGCACTCTCCAAGGGACTGACACCTATAATTTGGGTGATCTTTTTAATCTCATCCACAAATCCTTGTGGGTCCTCTCCCACCTTAGATCCATGAAATCTGAAGGATTTATCCAGGTGATGTCCCGCACTCGAGCAGCTACTACGGAACCATTATTATTGATTGGAACCACCTGTTGGTTCACCTGGTTGGTAACCATTTGAGTGAGCAGTTGGATGACCGCTCTGAATTCTACGGTAGAAACTGAGTCGTCCCGAGGGGTTGTCGGGGCAAGTGGGGAAGGTCGGTGAGCATTACTGGCCCTTCTTCCATTACCACATCGTGGAGGCATGATTCAATGAAATGAAATAGAACACGAGTTAGGATGATTCTAGAACTGAATTTCAACGTACAATAAAGAGTATGAAATAAAGGGAGTTTTCCTAATAACATCTCATGGCCTCCCTACCATAAATGTGGTGCGCTTCACACCTATGAAAAGGACTCTACTCGATGCGACTTTTAGACATCTGAGGATACTCCAAACCTAGGGCTCTGATACCAAGTTTGTCAGGCCCTTAGTTTACACCCTGGACAGGACACGGTACTTAGAGTCACAAGTAACCCCAAGTCAACTCCTAGTCTATCATGCAGTGGCATTCTAAGTAACATATAAGTATATTCAGTGGATGTTTAAAACAAAAATATAAATATTTAAAAGAAATAAAGCTGGTTCAATAATATTTGAACAAAGCTACATGTCTGAACCAAATTTACGTCTGAAAGCCACTACAACTGATGAGTTTTTGGGACAAGCCCCAGCAAACTCCAAATCTAAATAGAAGAAAAGCAAATGTAACTGAATGAAATAATCCTCGGCCTCGAAAGATAAGGACTCACCGACTAGAACTGTTGAAGTCTTCGGAGAGCGATCAACTAGCGAGGCTGAGACTGAGATCCTGCAACTTCATCATAAATCGATACAACATAAAAGTATACGTCAGTACTTTGAATGTATTGAGTAAGTGAGAGAAACCATACACAAGAAATGAAATAACTGAACTGAAAACACATGCAATGACCAACTGAAGCTGCTAAACTAGATAACTGAAATAACTGAGATGGTCTAAAAGACCCTATCTGATGGTAATAAATATGTCCTAAATCTGAGGTACTGATCGGAACTGATCTAAAATGGAACTAAGATGACTAGTGGGAGAGCCTATAACCGACATATAACCACGTGAGCTAGACGTGGAGTCCGATATATAGACCCCATTGGTAGGACCCAATATACCTTGCCAGGGTATAAAGGCATGAACTGGATGATCACAAGAGTCTGGGGCCATCAGGCTAATAATAACTGTAACCTACAGTGGCAACGTAGTGCTGGGATCTTGGGTGCGCTGGAACCCCGATCCACTCGGTGCTAAGTCCTACTCCCACTAGATAGTCTTAGACTAAATACTAAGCTGATAGCTCAAAACTGGGGCCCAAGACTAGTCGGTGATACATATCTGAAAGCACCTTAAGAGTCTAATTGGACCAAATTCTAAAACTGGATTCTAAGACTTGTCAGAGCTGCTTAACTAGAAGCATGCTTACCGTCTAAAGAATAACTAAAATTTGAAACTAGAGTCCTAAGGATAGTCAGAGATATTTATCTAAAGTTTCATAACCGCCTAGTGGACCAATAAAAACTGAGTTCTGAATTTGATTCGGATAATTGGGAGGTACTACTGACACCTCAGGAATTTCTGTAGTCAAACAGATCAGCTGACATTTTCTGACTAACACTGAGAATTATAACATTCTTACTAAAAATTGAACTGATGATAATCTGATTCAGATTCAATGCTACTAACAACATGGGAGTCCCCAACACTGATAAAATCAAGCAAAATTACAATATTCAAACACTATTGCAAATGTCAAGATTTTCTAGTTCAAGAAATAGGATAAATTTCACTTCACGAGATTGAACATTATTTTGTTCACAAACTGGTGTAAAATATCTATAACTAACATGAAATAACATTCCACATAAATTATACGAAGACTGGTTAAGAATTTCTTAATATTCGATAAATTCAGGGATAGAACTGATAGAGAAAAGTAGGGAGGAATTTGGGGACATAAGGGAAGAATTATTCCCTTATTGAATTCCCACATACCCGGTGAAGAAACCTGAAGAATTTCCTTGAGAAACCGAGGAGAAAAGGTTGCCCTAGCTCTTTCTTTGAAAAGATCTGAGAGAAATTCTATGATGATTTCTAAGAGTCTGGATGGGGAGAATGAGTAAAGAAACCATTTAACCCCTCTAATAAATCTGATAATATGCTTAAAACAACGTAGTTTAGAGTCTAGGAGGGTAGGAAATTACTGAAAGAACCTTGAAAACTCGTAGGGGAAAACTAATCACCAGTCCTCACAGGTGACCTAACGAGTCGTGGTCAGTAACCACGACTCGTGGTCACACCCATGAGGTACACTACACGGAGTCACCACGATGGACCTAACGAGTCTTGGTTAGTGACCATGACTCGTGATCACTTCTCGTGGACTACACTACCTAAAAATCCCTGGAGTTGGGTGACACCACAACCTGTGGTGTCCTAAACAAGTCGTGGTGAGGACCAGTTGGGTACACTGCCTGGCCTCCTCTATTTCTTAACAAAACCCAACCACGGGGTCATGGCATGGACCACGACTCATGGTGACTAGTCGTTAGGTTCACTGCCTAACATTTTCCCGGCCTGAAATTGTTCTTGACCAAGGGTCATATCATTACTCATGGGGTTGACACAGCTCGTGGTCACACCCACGGTCACCCATTCCCCAACTTTACCACTAAGTTCACAGGTCTCACCACGAGTCACTTAACAACTCGTGGTCAGTCCCTACGGGTCAAACAATGACTAGTTCCGTGACCTGGTGCAGATTTTCCAGTTTTCTCTGCTTTAAGTCATGGGTCTAGACTTTGAGTTTCCGGGGCATTACAACTTTAAACCTTCCAAAACTAAAAGTCTCATCTGATATTTATTAAATCATCTTGGGAATTATTTCATCCATTTTCGCAAGTAATAAATAATAAAATGAAGATATGGAAAGGTTCAAACTAGGGAAATGGGTCAAAATCACAAAATGACTGTGTGGGTTGTTACATCATCACAGCCATACAGTGACTATGATTTTTCAAATTTTGAACTGTGTTTCTAGGAGTGTTCCCTTATGTATCTAGTTTAGGATGCAAACATCTTCCCTAGCTGCTCTCAATCTACTTGATCGTTGTGGATGCGATTCAACTTTCTGGCTCATGCTAGATATGTCTCCTCGAATGTCCTTCAACTGATCATCAGTGGATTTTTCCTTCTTCAGCAGTTTATCCATCATGCTCTCCAACTTTAATGGTCCAGCATCACCCTCACGAGCCCTAGGAGGAACATATAAACTTGTCCAATCGTTGTGGTAGCCATTATTGTTTCTCCACTCCCCTTCTCGCTCACGACCTCTGCTCATATCCTTATACCCGTTCCTGTTGTAGTTGTCTCTATATTGGTTCCAACCTTGATTTTTGGAACCTTGGCGCCAAGTGTCCTATCTGGACCCTTGGGTGTTGGCTTGAAAACCCACTGACGAGCCCGCAAGTGTACGGGTCGTGCAAGTAATATAGTGGCTCTTTTTAAGAACCGGATTATCGAACCCAAGGGACTGGACCCATTCCTCTAACCTCATGTATCCACCTTGGCCCCCACCATCCATTTATAGCTAATCTTTAAATACCTAAAGTGTTGGTTATAGACATTTTCGTTTGAATAATATTTAAGTCTAAGTTTGGGTCAATGACATATTCTGAAGGTGCTCTAGAAGCAAACAGAGTTAAAACCAATTAATCATGCGATAATACGATTTGTAATGGAACAAGCATGGTACTATCAATTGTTATTCCACATAATTATAATTGCATGTTCGTCTTCGAGCCTCTAAACACGGCAATCTAGCTCACTGCATCATTGTGAGTGAGGAGTTTAATTTTCTAGTCGCGGCAATCAATTGGCGTTGTGGTTTACGGGGAAACGACTAGGGACTTTCGTATGCCTAACCATTTAACTCAACCTAGCCGCCCAACTACTTCTTTGAGTGGTGATATGACATCCCAAATTGGTCCTTCATAACCCTGTGTGCCAACCAAGGTGTTAGGTATATTTCTATCCAACACGGAACCTCTCCCGAGATTACTTCATGCTCCCCACATTCTCATGTCCCGACTCTGTAATGCCTTCTCAAGCTATTTACCAGCTAACAATATGCTTTTATGGTGACGAATCGCAAAAACAACCACAAAACAGAATGCAAGACGAAAACAACAATCAATAACTCAATTCCATAAAAAACTATAGAATTACAATCATAATCCATGGCTTCAGCCTCAGAGGAAGGGTTCTTTGCCATTCATGTTAGTAAACTACGTTAATCTACTCCACCTACTATTAATCTACTCCTAACTACATACTTACAGAGATTGGTAGATGAGAAGGGAATTTGATAAAACCTAGACAGAGTTCTCCCACTTCTCTTTCACTCCTATGCAGTTTTAATAAAATCGTGACTCAATTAGCCAACAGCTAAGGGTCCTATTTATGTGTAAATGGAGAACGCATAATTTGGCCTAATATCGTGGAACGGCTCTGTGTCACGGAGTGTGGTCGGGTGAGCACCGCCTCCGTGACACGGAGGCATCGCAAAAGCTCACTGGAATTTAACCCAAAATCGGCCTTGGCAGCGTGTTGCCGCGATGGCAACCGTGTTACATTGCTTGGGCAGCGTCACACACCTGTGGTCGCGGAGCTGCCTCATGCCGTGGCACATTGCCAACGCGCATGGGGGCTGTTTTGAGCAGCCTGCTTGCCGTGGCACTTTGCCGACGTGTCGGCTGCTTTGGGCCTCCTCTTTGCCGACGTTCGCGGGTTTATTCCTTCTCCAAGACTCTATCACCAATTCATGAATTAGCTCCTCAAAAGTCATCAAAAACCTACAAAACATACAATCATGCTGGTTAGCACATATCTTCACTTTTATATAAAATCACATGAAAATGTATCAAATAGTTTAGACAACACGACTAATTTAAGAGAAGTACCATGACCTATATTATTTCCCGTGATCACAACCCACACTTAAAGCCTTGTTCGTCCTCGAACAACCTTTTTACATATCATGCATATGGAGAGTCCCACATAACTAATTTAGCAAGTTAATTCAAGATACTATTTAATGAATAATGTAAAGATACTAAACTAAAAATAATATACATAAATACAACTATGTTAAGACTTCTTAACTCAAGAATCGACTCCTACTGGACAAACCATGTCAATCAACTGATTACAAATCCCACATGAATTTTATCCTTCGTTAAACATGTGCCCTCACGGAAAGAGAGTTACCCCATCGCACGCAAAAACAATTTTTGCATTCAACATGTGCGGTATATCAAAAAGAATTTACACTCACTCTCACAAAGAATTCACATGCATCATGTCATGACCTATGTTTTGCCCTAGTGTTTTACTCCACTAATTTGAGGATGTATGAATGAAGATCAAGTAGGACTTTTGTAGGTTGTAACGTAACTTCAAAGTGTAGGTACTATTATGGCCATTAGTGACTATCTTTTCCTAAGCGCTTTTAGTACATCACGTCCTCATGGCGAACTTCCCTTCCCTTACTTCACCTTTTTATCCTTGATAGTTTTCTTTTTCTCTCTTTGTTTCCCCTTTAATTTAGGCACTTTTGACTTGTCATTAAGGAGCTCTATGAATAATTTTTATTACTTTGTTTTCTTACTTCCTTAACAATAATCAACCATTTATAATAAGTGCACCTTGACCTTTTCACTTCTACAACTTGCTAATTTTCATTTCTTTTTCATTCTCCTCACTCCTTTGCTCTTTTCGTAGTTTTCTTCTTCCAGCCGCTAGAGCTTTAGGTCAAATTCTGGGTTAATGAAAGAAAAGGAATAAGCTCATGTTGTAGCTATCAAAGAATAAGGTCAAGGCTCAACGGGGCTAACTAGGATTAATTTTTCAAGGTAGGTAAAATGAGGGATAAAAATTAGGTTAATTCAAGGAAATGCCTAAATCATCTCCTACAATTCACATCCTTCATTTCGCTTCATACACACACTAGGCAAGTTCTAGACAATCCACAATAGCATAGAATACTCAAAAACCTTACACTCACTGCACATGCTCAATTCAAGACGCATTCAGCAGACTCTTACTCAGCTAATCACAAGAATTCAAAATTAAGCTTCAATTAAATTGAGTCACATTCAAGAGCCTATGGGCCTTCAAACAAAGTTATACAACTTGCATGTTTCAACACTCAACATACTTGCATCTTATAACCATGTACAACACATAACAAGAACATCAAGCATCCATTAGCTACAATTTCAAAAACCCGACATCTATCGACTAATTTTCCTCAAGACGGTCGTCATCCATTCATCGTCGGAAAGTCCTCACTATGACTAAAACATTATGTATAGACAAAGAAAGAAAATATGAAAATAAAATAAAAATAAAAATTTTATTCTTCGATTCAAAGACCCCCGTCGGAAAAGAACCGAAAAGAAAAACCAACGGGTGATGAATTCATGCTTGACTCACAAAGATTTTTCAAATTTTTTCTCATTTTTCCAAACAAGCATTACCTTCACCAACACTTTGTTAGGCACAAAAATTTTGAAATTTCTCGAAATTTCTCACCCACACTTAAATCATGCTATGTCCTAAGCATCAAATGAACATTTCAAGAGGGTGAGAAATACTCCCGAGGCCTTTGTGGCCTAGCTAGTAGCATGTTTTCCACAAATTTCACAAGCGGGTGGTCGACCCCACACTTTTCCTTTTCCATGCTTCCTAGCTCTCTTCGAGGGTACCTAGACTTCTCCTCTACCTGTGCCTAACTTTTCACTAAAAACACAAACAAACAAATTAAAATAACAACATCAAAACAAAAATCGAAATTACAAAAGTGTACCGAGGTACCCTTGGGCTGCCTCCCCAAGCAGCCGCCTTGTTTTACGTCGTGGCACGATATGGACTCGCTTCCTTTTCAGACATCTCATACCGTTCCCTTTCGAGAACCATCTCCTTTTCATCTGCTGTTGAGAGGAAACAGCCTCCACTCTGTTCCTCCCTTTCTCCAACTTCTTTCCCATTTGAAGTCCTTTATCATTCGGTTGAACACTTAACATTGCCTTTGGCCGCGCACCCGTGGAATCCTCCACCCCACTCTTATCCTCTGCCAACACACTAACCTGACAAAGGTTTCTGTAGTGTGCGGATGGGTTTAGCTCTTGGTAGACCCGGAAGATTTCTTCTTCATCCGACCTCATTTTCAAAAAGGTCCCTTCTTTTAAATCAATCACCGCTTCTCCGGTGGCCAAGAATGGCCGTCCAAGATTAAGTGTACCTGGTCATCAACCTAAAAATCTAAAACAATAAAATCAGCAGGTATAATAAATTTACCTACTTTGATGAGAAGGTCTCTATGATTCCATCAGGTGTCACTGCGACTTGTCGCCTACTGCAACATCAACCTTGTTTGCCTTGGCTTCCCAACCCCAAGGTGTTGAATAAGGATAGGGGCATTAGGTTAACTGCTGCCCCTAAATCACATAAAGCTCAGAGCACTTCAGTTTTTACCAATTTGTATGGGGAGGTAAAACTCCCGGGGTCTTTTGAGCTTTTTTGGCATTTTGCCTACCTCGTGGATCGCACTCCTCGCTAGTGCGCGCTCCGGACGTCCACCACCCAACTTTATTCGCCATCAGTTCTTCAAGTATTTAGCATACTTGGGCATTCCCTGCAAGTGACATCAATAAGAGGCAATTTATGTGAAGTTCTTTGAAAGTCTCAAAGAACTTTTTGAAACATTCCTCCTCCTTGAATTTCGCGAAACTAAGTGGTGGTGGTCTTTGTGCCGGCCGCAATGAAGATTGCACATTTTGCTGCCCACCCCCATTTGCTCCAGCATGGTCCTGGTCTTACCAACTCCGATTGCACCTCTTTTCAACTTCTTAGGCACTGCATCAGCTAACCGTCTTCCGCTTCGAGATCATGGTATTGATCTCGCTGGGGGGTTAGATCTCGTACGTTTGGTAACTTCTTGCGGCCTCATATTCTCGAGCAGCTGCTATCTGACCCACTTGAAAGCCAAGATTGCGGGTGGCTACTTGTTGATTCATTAAGCCTGCTGCCATCCTCGCCTGATTTTCTCGCTAACTGATTCTGGGTCTCCATAATTTTCTCGCAGTTGTTTCTCACGCGGCCGCTACTATGCCCATCAATCTCGCTCTATCCTGCTGATACTGATATTGTTGAGGTTGCATAAAATTCTGCTTTGATTTCCACCCCAAAAAGAATTTGGGTGGCCCTGTCAATTTCTGTTGGAGTTGATCCCAAAATTCTGATTCCCTGCAAGTACATTCCCAACAAAATTGATCGATTCCGGATTGGCTCCACAAGATTCTCGTTGTGCCCATTATTACCACAAATTTCACATCAACTCTGGAGCTTGTTGAACTACATTAACCTGGCCCTGGTGTTGGTGCATACTCAGTTTATTGAACTGAGTCATCATTTGATGTTGAAACGGCCAACCGTGCTTCCAAGGCATTCAAACCCTCTCTCGTCATTAACCCCGATCTTTCCCCGCCCTCTTGATGATTCTGGGTCATGCTACTCCTCGATTTCCTTGTGCAATTTCTCGCTCAACAAAGTGTACAACTCATCATACGTTTTCCAAGGCTTGCCTACCCGCTGCAGAGTCTAGTAGCATTTTGTATGTGGGTCTAGACTTTCTACAAAGGTATGGGCCAAGACTTCATTTGATTGCTGATGTGGGGACGCTTCTGAATAATGACTTGAATCTTTCCCAAGCTATATATAAATTCTCATAATGCTTCTATTGAAATCGGTATTTCACTTCTCAACTTTGCGCTTTCGCCTGAAGGAAAGAAATTGATAAGGAACTTTCTGGCCAAGTCATCCCATGAAGTAATGGAGTTCGGTGGCTCACTCTTCGGCCCACTTTTTCGCCTCTCCCAACAAAGTGAAAATGGGAAGAGGGTCAATCGGAGATAACTGGTGGACACGGCGGGGACAAACGTATCACTTATTTCGGCAGCTTCCGTAAGTGCTGCTGCGGGTCTCGCGTGCCATTCCAGTGAATTGACCACTAGAATGTAACAAATTTCGCATCCATATTCGTTGAAAGCTCAAAGTTCCCTCCGTGCTCTAGTTTATGGATACCAGAGGTCACAATCGTCGCTAGTGGGATTGCCACTTCGCGAACTGGTCTTGTCGCCATTGTTGCCGATAACAGTTGTACTTGTCCCGCGGGTGGTTGTTTTTGTACCTTTTCTTGAAGTCTCTTCAGCTTTTGCTCTAGAGCTATTCTTGCAATGATTTGACGTTCCGATTCAAGCAATGGTTCCACAAGCTCTATTTCTAGCTACCGGCAGACAAATCACTCAAAATAGACAAACTAAGACCAAGTTTCTCAACACTTAAAGAAAATTTAAAAATAACACAAAAATAGATAAATTATCAAAACTTCGCCGAAGTCCCCGGCAATGAAAAGTTAAAAATCCTGACGAGCCCGCAAGTGTAATGGGTCGGTATATTATAGTGGTTTCTTTTAAGAACCGAATTATCGAACCTAAGGGACTCGGACCCATTCCTCTAACTATCCATTTATAGCGTGAATCTTAAATACCTAAAGTAAGGGTTATAGACATTTTCGTTTGAATAATATTTAAGTCTAAGTTTGGGTCACGACATATTCTCAAGGTGCTCTAGGAGCAACATAGAAAGTTAAAAACCAATTAATCATGCGATAATACGATTTGCAATGGAACAAGCATGGTACTATCAATTGTTATTCCACATAATTATAATCGCATGTTCATGGTCTTTCAAGCCTCTAAACACGGCAATCTAGCCTCACCGCATCATTGTGAGCGAGGAGTTTAATTTTCTAGTCGCGGGCAATCAATTATGTTGTGTCATGGGAAACGATTAGGACTTCGTATGCCTAACCATTTAATCCCAACCTAGATGCCCAACTACTTCTTCAAGTGGTGATGTGACATCCCAAGTTGGTCTTTCATAACCCCGTGTGTCAACCAAGCAAGGTGTTAGGTATATTTCTATCCAACACGGAACCTTCTCGAGATTACTTCATGCTCCCCACATTCTCATGTCCCCACATAGGTAATGCCTTCGTTATTTCCAAGCTAATATGCTTTTTATGGTGATCAATCATAAAAACAACCACAAAATGTAATGCAAGATGAAAACAACAATCAATAACTCAATTCCAAAACAATATCACAGAATTACAATCATAATCCATGGCTTCACCAAGAAGGTTCTTGCCATTCATGTTAGTAAAACTACTTAATCTACTCACCTAATGCTTAATCTACTCACCTACATACTTACATGAGATTGGTAGATGAGAAGGAATTTGATAAACCCTAGATGAGTTCTCCCACTTCTCCCCACTCCTATGCTTAATAAAATCGTGACCAATTGGAAAATAAGAGTCAAGGGTCCTATTTATAGTAAATGGAGAACGTGCATAATTTGCCTGTCGTGGAACGGCCCGTGTCACGGGAGTGTGGTCATGAGCACTGCCTCGTGGACACGGAGGCATCGCGAAAGTCACTAGAATTTAACCCAAAATCGGCCTTGGCAAAGATGTTGTCGCTGATGGCAACGTGTCACGCCGTTGGGCAGCGCGTCACACCATTTTGGTCGCTGAGCCTCTCATGCCGTGGCACGTTGCCAACGCATATGGGGGCTGCTTTGAGCAGCTCGGCTCACGGCACTTTGCCGACGCGCAAGGGCTGTTTTGGGCTCCCTTGCCGATCGTCACAGTGTTTATTCCTTTCTCCAAGCCTCTACTTCACCAATTCATGAATTAGCCCTAAAAGTCATCAAAACCTACAAACAAAGGCTAATCATGTTGGTTAGCACATATCTTCACTTTTATATAAAATCACATGAAAATGTATCAAATAGTTTAGATAAACAATTACCAATTTAAGTTATAAAGCGTACAAGGACCTATATTATTTCCCCGTGATCACCACCACCTGGTTGTTCAAAAGCTCTCCCTGCCGAAATACGACTTCTCTCATACTTTGTTTCCACACTAAGCCCCAATGCATTCACTTAAGCTCTAGAGCCCATAATATGCTTCGTGATCAAGTGTAGAGATGTTCTCATGTGAGCCAATCCCCGATCACGTTCCTCCACTTTTCTGCATTGGTCTATAGTCATCCCTATGGCATATGTATCTGGAGTTGTCTCAGCTTCCCTTGTGCGCCAGGTCCTGTTTGTTTTGGTCACTGAATCAAGTATGATAGTCGCTGCTCCCATGAGTGACTCATTAGTGCTCCTCCTACCACGGTGTCTCTACTACAGCCTTGGTACTGTTTTTTAAGGACCTATAAAAAAATTCCAACAATCCCTTGAAGTGAATTTTGTGATTCGCACTTTGTTAGCTTCTTTTGAATCTCAAATGTTCTTTTAATGTAGCCTCTACTCAATCGCTAAAATTATAAATCTCATCCTTTAGCTACATCATCCCCGAAGGCGGAAGAACCTTTATAAGAAAGCTTGCTTTAGTTCTCTCAATTGCTGAGTCGCTGGGCAACCTGACAACCATAAAGTGCCTCCAAATAGAGAGAATGGGAAGAGTCTCAAACTTATTGAAGTATATTGGCTCCCACCTAGCAACCCGTATGCCCGCAAATCCCTAAAAGGTCATTAGGTGCGCATTCTCGCATCGCCGGGCTTGGCGACTGACTAAACACCCTTTTCATGTTGAGCAATTGATCATAGCAAGATATCAAACTTTTTGGCCCAGCAGGAAAAGGTGGAAGTACAATGGCTCCCTTACCCGGCGTCACCAATATTCAGGTCCTCCTCCTCATCAAACTATGGAGGGCTATCTATGACCTCCGTTATCCCATTTGTGTTGGTCAGCATTTTCCACCACTCCATGGGGATCATCTACCTCTGAAGAGAAGTTTGCTTATGCTAACTCGCTCTGACGAGCCTCAGTGGCTAATCTGGCTTGCATCTGTTCAGGGTTTCCATTCGTTCCATATTTAATGCTGTCTTTTCAAGCTCTGCATCAAGTGAGATCAAGGGGTTTCGCTCGCCGAGTACGTAGCATTCACTCAAGTGGCAACTTTGGGAGTCAAAAACAAAATAAGAACGTAAATGTGAAATAAATAGCTAAAAGTTAAACACAAGCAATTAATCTAATCCTAAGCCATATTCCCTTTGCACTTGCCGTTTTGGATAACAATGTCAAATCACACTCTTGTAGAAGTATGACGCGCAGGATGTTGCGCACAAAGAACCAACAAATATTAGAGCTCATCCCTACAGGGAATATGGTCAAGATGTATAATAACGCTCGTAGTTACACTTCTAGTGCAATTATTTCCTAATGGGGGGGTTTCAATGAATTAATTGAGTAAGAGTATTGTAAATTCTGAAGTTGTTGCCCAAATTACAATGGGGGCCAGGAACGTGTTCTCCATAGATTCTATAACTACTTTGAGTTTTACACTTGCAATCTATTCCAATACTTATTTTGTAGGAACTGACACAGGTTCATCCCAAAACGACTGATTCGTCCTTATTATTTGACTGTACTCAATTATCGGATTAGCTCTCTTTGAGTGATTTCACTTAACCATTATCAATTTATTTCAATTAACTATCCTGCCATCGCAAAATGCTGATAAGAATGAACCGGGGCGTAAGTTCATGGCTTCCTTGTTGTTCTTATTTTTCTAATCTCTTTACCTCTCTATGTTCGCCAAGAAGGAGGTGAATTCAGGTAAGTCCTAAATTCTCTTGCGCTCTCCGTTAAAAATGTTTAATATGAAGAGAAGAAAATACACGATTCATGTTAATTCTAATGAAAACCCTAGTTGGTTAATTCACTCATTGTTCCTCCAACCCTAGTTGTGCAAGGTTTTAACCTCTCATGATTGTAACAGAAGAATTAGAATTCATAGATAAAAAGATAATTAAAAACTTACAATCTACCTGAAATAAAACCCGCTGATTAATTTGCATAATCCAACAATGATCAACTAAGAACAATGAATAATCTTCTAATATTGACAAGAAAACTCAAAATACTTCCTCTCTATCCAAAAAGTCGAACTCAAAGCGTATTCTTTTGCAAAATAACCTATAAAAAGTGTTTATACAAATAATTAGAAAAACTTTCCTAAATTGTTGAGAAAAATCTTACTAATTGTCACGCCTTCTCCTACCGACTCATACTATGATCATACGAGTTGTAGCCTGCTGCTAGTATAATGCTTTGGCAACCCTAATTTTGGTTAAGTGCTGGAGTTGGTACGACTTTTACAATCCTTCTATGAATCACATCTCTGTCGCAGTCTGAATCCTGTGACTTCTGGCATCCTCTCTCTAAATATTTCCACGAGTGTATTGGTACAACTCGTACCTTGCTTTGCGTTGCCTTCATTCAATAGAATCTTCCATTCAACATTCTTTCTGAAGTTCATCACGGCTCCTTGGTATGGGTTATAGGTAGTCATCATGAATCGTTTGCTTCACCTGCATCACAGGAGAGTAGTTTGGAGTGCAGGACCATCTGAATATTTCTACAACTCGCTTCGGTACTACGGTACCAATATTCGCATTTTCCTTGGTCTTTAGCATACCTTATGAAGTTTATCACAGATTAATGTATGGCTCGTAAATTTGCCTGTACTGAGGCTTCTACTTGGGGCCAATTTTCTGCACTCTTTTCCTTCTTTACAAATTTCAACCTCAACACCGATTTCTCTAAAAACAAAGCAAAGTGCACCATATTTGTATAAACACACCAAGACCATGCATATTTTCTCAATTTTAAGCATCAAAAGTATTGTAAAACCCACAGCACATCAGGAACCGATTCACGAAATTAGTATAGAAATATTGTCACTACCTATTATCTAAAAACTATGATCACACTCGGACACCTTAGCTTGACCGAGCGAACCAATTTGACTGCTCTAACCTATACATTAATGTCATACCTCATGGTTCATTAAATAAATAACTTTAAGTTTTGGGATCAAACTTTATTTCAATAATTCTTAAATAATTTAAAAATATATCAAAAATATGTAAGCAACTAGAAGGTACCAAAAATGATGTGAACAACTATAACCTAACTAAAATACGTCTATAAATCCTCTACTGTAGTACTAAGAGGAATCCACAAGATATAGATTTTTGGCTAATCCCCAAAATTAAATGCAGAAAATGAATAAAATTCTAACTGAAAGAGAACTCATGGTCAAGCGTGTTGATCTCACTAAATCAACTTTCGGATTAAAGAAACCTAGCTCGTACATGTCTTCATGAAATCCCCGCATCTACATTGACACAGTCAATGTAGGTTCCATAAAGATAATGTCGGCACACCACTAGCGGTACTCAGTGAGTCTCAACATTCTCCTTACTAAAGCTAGAACAACCTTGAATAAGAAACCTGTGTGCTAATGAAGGAATAAAGAGAACAGCCAAGTCATAATTCATCTTGAAGTATCTCGATAAGAGGAAGCAAGAAGACAATCAATAAAATGTATGACTTAGTCCATTAATTCATTCTTTCATTCTCTTTAATTATTTCCCAATCGACTAAACATTTCTTATGCCCAGCTATGGCAATTAGTGACCCTTTATATGGTTAGTCAAGGCCCTTTATACAACCACTAAATCTTTTTATACCTGCTATGGAAAAGCTAGTAACCCTTTTTTATATGGTTACTGTAATCCGTTTGTATGGTTATAATTTATATTATACCTACTCATGATAAGATTAATAACCCTTTTTACGATTACCATTTATTAAAATTTGTAACATTTGAGTTCCCAGCAAAAAAGGAAATTATTTTTTAGAAAGAAAATAGCTGTTGGTTTTGGATAGAGGATATGAGGTTGTAGTTAAGAGCATCATGAAATATTGTTGGTTTTGGATAGTGGATGAGTTATAGTTAAGAACATCATTAAAAAAAGGGACCCTGAAATTGAAACACCCTGTGAATGGGAGCTGACAAGTGTAATGAAAAATTATATTTTATGGGATAATTTTTATTTGTATTATCCGAAAGTGAAATAATAAGAAAATAAAGTTGCCCGAGAAAAGTCGGCCACGGTGTTGAACACAAGCACGCCGGTTAGAGAACCTGCACGTAGGTGCACGTTGGATAGGAGTCCATGCGCGCTAGCACATAAAGAGGGGAGACATACTATGGAGCTAGGCGATGCGCCATGTGCTGTGAGATTACAAAGACTTTTGACGCATCAAAACTAAGAAAATAGCATGGATTTAGGTATATATATGTGGATATAAGGCACTTTCCTGGGTTATAGGATAAATGGTGTTGGAGCAAAAATGTGCAAAAGATAGCCTGAAAGTGTACAAAATAGGCTCAACTCACAGTACGAGCCCTAGGAAGGTTCTACTAGTCGTATCATTGTCGAGAAGTTTTAGAAGGCTAAGGATGAAGAGGGGTGCATTATACGACTCTTAAGACAAGTCGTACAAAGCTTGTACCGGTCGTGGTGAAGAAGTCATTAAAAGATTCAGAAGATTTGCACAAGAGGCTGACTCTTGCTATGGATAAACAGTACAAGTCATGGAATAAAGGTACGAGTCGTACCATAGCACTCATGAAGAACTTGTGAAAAGTTGCAAAGTCTCGTAGTCAATCCACGAAGCACAAAGACAAATTGCGTGAACAATCTATGAGTCATACCAAGATCCAACACTTAGCCAAATTTAGCTAGCCAAGTGACATACGAGAAGTGGATACGGGTCGTACCTACCTTCTACGGATCGTAAGATGGGTCATGACGCCAGAGGCTTTATGAAAATTCACCCGTAGCTCAGAAAAGAATTTTTATGTCCGTATAAATATGTTTTATGTATTATTTTCATAAGAGAGGTGACTAATAGTGATTAGAATATCAGAAACTCCTAGAGAGAATTACACTTTAGAATTGTGTTGTTCAACTTGTGATCAACCTTTTTCTTGATCTTTCATATATTTCTTTGAGAATTTTTCTTAATTAATTCAGTTTTTCTCTCAATCATAATTGTAAGTATTGATTCATGTCTTTAATCATGCAAACAAATCAAAATCTTGCGGCACCAGAGAGGTTCAAACCTCCATATCTAGGGTTGTGGGAAACCAGGTGGATTAACAAGCTAGGGTTACATAAAGTGATTCAAAACCAATACAAAACACTTGCATTGTATTCTTCATTCTTAAACATTTCTAATGGTGTACAACGTTAGAACATTCCTGGAATTCTTTCCTTGCTTGAGCTTCAGAGAGGTAGAGATTGTGAAAGAGAAGTACAACAAAACCTTGATCTTGATGATCATTGTATTAACTTGAGTTGTGGTCACAGGATAGTTAAATTGGGACATATTGATAATGTGCTAATTTGCATCGTCATGAGACCGGACCCAGTAATTGAGTATAGTCATTCAATAGGGACGAACAAGTCGTTTGAATGAACCCTAGTTATCAGTTCTACAAGTAAGCATTGGTGATGATCACATAGTATACCCTAAGCGCTTATGAACCCATGGGGAACACAAAGACCTAGTTATCTTTCATTATTGACGCAACCTTTAATCTTAATTCTTTGTGTTTTTAATTATTGCTTTTAGAATCCTCCAATTTGGAGTAAGTACCTAATAAGTTCACTTATTGGCTTTAGTCTAGCTCTCTTCCCTATTCCCTTTGGGTTCGGCCCTCCCCAACCTCTTTTGGGTTCTTTATTGACAACGATCGCTTCATACTTCGGTAGGAGGTATGCTTTAAGCGTTATCAAAAAGTGGCGCCATTGCTGGGGAATACGACTTAGACTAGATTAACTGCTTGTATTTGACATTTGGTTTTTATTTCCTCTTTTATGTTTTTTGTTTGTTTTGTTTTATTATCTCTAGGGAACCTCTTGGCAAAACCAAGCATTTAACATAGTGAAGGATGAGTAATGCAGTCACTTGACGACTCGAGTAGTCAAGAGACTTGCGTCATGTCGCGACGTTAAATCAGGCGCTTGGGAGGCAACCCAAGTTGTGGCTTGGTGAATTCTGAGAAACCGGGCCACTTGCATCGCCACGATATTAAATCAAGTGCTTTAGAAGCAACCCAAGTTATTTAACTAATGTATGCTCGCTGTGTAGGGAAAACAAAAAATAGAGGCAGAAAAACTACTGAAAAGTAGCTGCTACGGCTCAGTACGACTTCGTGAATGCATCCTACGAGCCGTAGCATGAGGCGTGGTGAGGTTAAGAAATGTAATTCCAAGCAACGACCTATGAGTCATAATATGAGTCACACTCACATTGTACGAAGCCGTAGGATGCGCCATGGGGTCCCTCGCAAGTTTTTCAAAACTCTGACTCATGGGTCCAAGGGATGAGTCGTAATGTCCTTCGTAATGACTCGTGGTATGAGCTTCCCACAAGTCAAAATTTTAAAATTACCCGACTCGACCTGGAGCTTCCCACCTGCCCTTTTTTCTTTTTAAACAAAATCTCTACACACCCTTTCTCCCACGCAAACTAATTCAACCTACGAACCCTACCTTTCAAACCTTCTCACACTCGTAACTCAAAGGCTAGGAGTCTTCAAGCAATTTCGTGCTCAAATTAAATGCAACTCTACCCACATTTTGTGATTACTACCAAAGAAAGAAGAAACAATTAAGTAATACATTGAATATCGAAAAATCTTAAATTGCTTGAAGCTTTCACTGTTAAAACCCTCTGAGTATTAATTTTTATCAATGAATTTCACAATACAATGATCAGGGATGTTATCAAACCATGAACGACTGAAAAATTATGTTTTTGTTAAAGTTAAATTTGTGAATTGAAAGTTTTCTAAATTTGAGTTATGTGTAGTGATTAAAAAGGGGAGGGATGAGAATGTTTAATTGAAGAATGATATGCCTAGACTTGGGGGAAATCTGAGATCCAAATTGTAAAAGAACCCCGTAACCGAACAAAATCAAATAAGTCAAGAAAGTCGTAAGAGACACAAGATAGGTCGTATTTATCACTACGAGTCATACCGGCATTCGTACCAAAGAATTGAACAAGGCTAATCTAAAAGTTCTTCCTACAACTCGTGGATTCGACCTACGGGTCATACCACGAGTTGTGGAAAAATACAGAGGAAATGATAATGTGAAGCTTAATGTAAGACTCGTGGTACTGGGTCGTACTTCATGGTACGAGTCTTACCTATGAGCCGTAATATGCATACAGATTTCTGTCATCAGATGAGTCGTACCTTCAGGTACGACCGTACTGTCAACCTGTGATAAGAATCTGAAATTGTTCTTTTTTCTTGGTCTTTTTTTCTCTAATATGGAATTTTGACTTTCTTCTCTTCAGGAACAATGACATTGAAGTGCAAAGCATCTAAAGTAACAGCTCGAAGGTCATTAATTGATGAAACATCTGAGTTCGAGGCTAGACAAGCAGGAAACTCCCCTAGTTGTTCGGTTGAGAATTACCAAGCAGATACTTCGCATACCGATGGAACAAGAACCACTAGGACAAGAGCAAAAGCACAAGCTAAGGCGCACGCCATATCTACCCAAGATCCCCAATAAGGAGTGAGGGAGCTAGAGAAGATAATTAGGAGTCAAGAAATGACCTGAATGCAGAGGAAGGTCTGAGGAGACCCAATCTGGTGAAGCAAGTGGCAGCAATGAATCAGAGCAGGAGGCCCCAAATGTTGCACAAGCAATGCACCCACTCATAAAACCGCACATTCGGTGGAGAGCGTCAGGAGCTAGAGAAATTTATGAGTACGACATCTCTATCACCGCCAAGAATAAGCCAAGGTAGAAAGTATCTAGGAAGAACTGCAGATCCTCACAAACACACTAAATGAAGTTGAGGAGATGAAGCGGATCTTTAGCTTCTATGGTTTTGAATGGATGGCCAAAACTCCAGCCCAAGACACAACAGAAAAAGTCTGGGAGTTCTTGGATGTGATGTGTATTTACATCACTCTTGATGCTCAAAACTAAGAAAATAGCATGGACTTCAGTGTGTTTAGGAATATAAGGCACTTTTCCTTTGGTTGCGTAATAAATTGGTAAGTACCTAAAATTGCAAAAGAAATCCTAAAGTATACAAAATATGCTCAAAGTGCAGATCACAGTACAAGCCGTAGGAAGGTACTATGAGTCTTACTGATGGCCATGAAAAGTTACAGAAGGCTAGAATTGCACAGATGCAATGTACAAGTTCAACATGAGTAGTACCAAGTCGGGTACGAAGTCGCGGGAAGTTGAACTCATGATGTACTTCAAAAGAATTCCAAAGTTTCAGAATCAAACCACGGGAGCTTAGTATAGACTGTGGATGGAGATACGAATCGTAGATCGAACACTTAGCCAAAATTCATCCAACCATGCAATGTAATGAAAGGAAGCTACGGGTCGTAGGATGTCAGCATGGATCGTGGTTGGCTCGTGACAAATGCGAGCCCGCATATGGAAATTCATCCCTAGTTTGTAAAGGATTCTTGTGTCTGTATAAATATGTTTTAGGTTTATTTTTCTGTAGACAAGAAGACAAGAGTAGAATTTTGAGAGAGAAGACAAGAGAAGAGATTTTTAGGAGAATTGAGTTGATTCAACATATGATCAACCTTTTCTTGAATTCATCTTGTTCTTGCTACTTGTTCTTCAAGATTTTGGTGATCAATTAAAGGAAGTGTTTTTATCATTCATTCTTGTAAGTATTGATATATGTTCTTAATCATGAATACAATTCACAACCATACAACTATGAGAGGCTAAAACCTCCATAGCTAGGGTTGTGGGAACCATGGTGGATTAACAAGCAGGCTGATCGCTGTTGAAAAACACAATTCTCAAGTCTAATTCTCTCTAAATTGAGTTCTAGTATATTCTAATGACTATTAGTCACCTCTCTTATGAAAATAAAACATAAAACATATTGATACATACATAACAACTTTTCTATGATAACAGGGTGAATTTCCATAACCGGCCACGTTCACGACCCATCCTACGATTCAGAAAGTGTGTAGGTACGAATTCGTGACTCACTTCTTGTATGTCACTTGGTCAGTTGAAATTTGGCTAAGTGTTGATAGTGGTATGACGCGTACATTGTTCCTACGATTCATACTGTGCTTCCGTGGCTTGACTCGAGACTTTGCAACTTCTTCTAAAGCCTTCTTCACGAAAGTGCTATGGTATGACTCGTACCTTCATTCCACGACTCGTGATTGGTATATCCATAAAGGTGAGTCAGCCTCATAAAAATCTTCTTAATATTTTCACGACTTCTTCACCACAACCTGAACAAGCTTTGTACGACTCGTACTAAGAGTCATATAATGCACCTTTTCATCCTTATCCTTTCCTCGAAACTTCTCACAACCAACAGTACGACTCGTAGAATCTTCCCTACGGCTCATACCGTGAACCGTGAGTTGAGCCTATTTTGTGACTTTTAGGCTATCTTTTGCAGATTTTTGTTCCAACACCATTTTATCCTGTAAACAAAGGAAAAATTCTTTATATCTACATAAATATACTCTATAAATTATGTTATTATTTTCTTTAGTTTGGAGCGCCGAAAGTGTTGTAATCTTACAGCATATCACCCTCAACTTAAGACTTTTGCATGTCCTCAGGAAAAGAAAAAGAAAACTAAATACGACGTCAACTAGAAAAATAAACCTAGGATACTACAAAACAAAACTTGCACTATGTATTCAACAATTTATGACCCTTTTCCATGAACCAACATCTTCTATTGTACTATAAGCAACCAGAAAATATGATAAACAAAGATCAAGACATATCATCTAGTTATCAACAGGAAATCAAGTCATCACCCTTAAGGAGCTAAAAACAGACCAATGGTAAAAGTAGACATAATCCATGTACCTCATAATAAATGAAGTCCACACTCAGTATATAGTGTCAAACATTTCATGCTAAACAAGTAAGGCTAAAGCCATCACAAAAAGAAGTTAAGGCAAGTATTATGTATCAGATACCATAGGCTTTCCCTTATTTCTTTCTTATTCAGTTTATCATATGGTCGGGTTAGGATCACTATAGGACTTGTTGTGGCTTTGTACGTAGGCTTAAGGGCTGGACATGGATAAATATGAAATATTTTATAAGTGACTATCCTTTCATTGGCACTATATGCATTGGCTTCAATTTCACCTACTTCACCCTTTTATGCTTTTCATTCCTTTTCTTCCCTTTTCACCTCTTTTATGTATATTTGTATGGGTGTGGTGTATTTTAAAAATTTTCGAACATTTGAGTTTCTTTTTTGAAGCTTCTCAAGAAAAATTTCATCTCTTTTTCTTTCACACCACACCTCCTTTTAACCTTTTTTTTTCTCCTTCTTTCATTCCCACCATTTATGCACTCCCTTACTTATCCACCCCTCAACTTAGGCATTTTACCTATGTTGAGGTTCACAATATCCAAGGGAGAACCAGGGCCAAAAAGATTCATTATAAACAAATGGGTATGGTTAATCGGTTAAACAACAAAAATGGTCTAATAGAAGGCTCAAAATTAGATCAAGGGATTCATATAATTTTGGTAGGGTTATTTAGATAAAGTGAGCTAAACAAAAGTGGCCTAAGATCATATCCTAACCAACCATCCTTAGACAAGTTCTAGATATTCAACACAATACCGAACAAGTATTATACCTCACTCACTCATGGTACATGACTTATATTCACCTCATCTATCTGCTTTACACATGGCTTAAAAAGACTACTCATGCTAATAAACTAAAGGACATCAAAAGATCCATAGAAATCATGCATGCAGGCACAAACACATAGCTAATGCATCAAAAAATTTTAAAACAGGTCAATTTTTTCAAAAATCAAAACTTGCATTTTCATTGGATGAGTACTAAAGTTATTTCAATTAAACAAAAATCATAAACTAAAAATAAAAATCCTAAACATGTTGGTTCTATTTGATAGCATGTCCGAGGGAAAAGAAACACGGAAGTAAAAAACCCTCGGACAATCAAATAAAATTCCTAAAAACACAAGTACACCTCTTCCCTTTTTGAAAACTAAGCTCGTCCTCAAAGCACGAACTACAAGATCATAGGGAAGGGGACATACTTGTGGTTTCTGGGTGCTCCTATCGTCATACGGAGGAGGTACATGTTATAATCGTCGCGCTTAGCGGTGGCCGGCGTGACCCATGAAGTATCCACATGGGAGCCAAGGTTCCCTAAGCAGTTTTGGCCACTTTTACGGCCTCAATGTGACATGAGCTGAATGTGGCTCACTCGAAAGGTCACGGTAATTCGGCAAGACTGGGCTGAGTCAGGAGCTGCTTTCTCCTCTAGCTCACTCCCGTAGCAATGACATATGTGCTTTATGAGCCCGTTGTGCCTCGCTTCTAGCCCTCGCATTCCTTCCTCTCTTTCTTCCTCTTGTTCCTTAGACTTTCCTCTACAACATCCTCAGTAGCTCTTTTCTTTCCCTTATCTCCAGCAGCTACCGTCAGCTCCCACAGGCCGTCAAGTCAATCTCCTATCAAGACTTTCGTATCTAGGTCTCATGACAGGTTGCTATAATCGTTGGTTGTCTAGAAGACACTCGACCACATACTTGACTTAAGAGCCCCCAACTCCTCACTGGGATTGATGGTGTCTGTCTACTCCGCCATCCACACATTAAAGCGGCTCTCAAATTCATCTAAGTGAGCATGTAGAGCCTGAATTGCTGCATCTATATCCGCCTTGACCCATGGCTTTATGTTTTCCATCATAGCCTGAATCTTTCTGTTCCACACATCAATCGTTGGCTGCTTTTTGGAGGAAGTCACGAGGCACCAAAATATGCCTTAGTTGGTGTCTGAGTCTACAAGCTAAGCAAAGTGCAGCTGAGGTGCCGGGAGCCGACTCTAAATGACCGGCATCTATATCTCGGTGTCTCGCCTCTACTCCCTGTAAAGTACGATCATTCACCTATGCGCCCTGGCCGGATATACCGTTGGAATCGCGGTGGGAATCGCTCGACTTATCGGGATCATCTCATCCTAGATAAGGCCGATGTCTACAATCCTCTAGCCTAATCAACCGCTTCCTCACCAGGTTGGCACCTCTGCTGCATAGCTCCGAATACAAGACCTAGGAATGGGATAGTAGTGCTTAATCCCATCGCCGATCTAGTATCTCCTCTGCAATGATCCTTGGTATGGATTGGGTAACGGGACATGAGGCATGCCACCAAAGTTTTTTGTCGCACTCTCAATGTATTATCATTGGCGCGGGTGCTAACCGGTGGCGCAATAGTGTCTCAAAGAAGCTTTACAGAAATTGAGCGAGTTCTTTTGTCACCTGCTTTTCACCAGTAACCCACTCAACCTCTTCCTTATTCTCAACATCACACCTACCAACCATTGCAATTGCTCTCTACCTTCCCCGCAAAGCCTTCATTGCCCGATTTGCTTCATTGCCCCACCCCGTTTCATACTCAGCATCATCTCGTGTAGGCACAAACTCAGGGTCCATAGAGAACTTTGAGTGATGGTCTGCTTTGATATCTACCTCTCTTCCTCGGACCAACACACTCGAGTCGGGGCTGGTCTTTTATTTTCTTCCCCTCCTTTGCCTTCTGCTCCATGGTAGCCAAAAGTTGGCGTAGAACTCGATAATCGTCAACCACACCTCCTAATCAAGTATGAAGCGGATTGAAATAATAAAGAACCCAACTAGAGGTTGGGGTCGAAACCCACAGGGAATATTGGCGAACTAGATTATAGTCGGTAAGTGAACTTGTGAGGTAGTTACTTCCAAAATTGGGGTTCTCAAGAAAATCAATAATGAAAACAATATTCAAAATTATGGTTTTGAATCAATATTAAAGGATAACTAGGGTTTGTGTTCCCCAGGTTCATATAACTGTTTTTGGGTATACACTGTGATTATCATCAATACTTACTATAAAATTGATAACTTTTAGGTTCATTCAAACAACCGACCAGTCCCTATTGAATGACTATACTCAATCACTCGACCAAGTCTCATGAGCGTTTCAAACTATCCGTTATCACTAAGTTTCCGCATTTAACTATCCTGCGACCACATGTAAAGTTAATATAATGATTATCAAAATCAAGGCTTTGTAGTAATTCTCTTTTCCTAATCTCTACCCCTTAGTCCTAAGCAAGTAAAGAATTCGGGCATGTGCTAACGCTGGGCGCTAATCGCTAAGAAACATTTAAGCATAAAGATAATACAATATAAATATTTTTTATTGGTTTCAAAAATACTTTGTGCAACCCTAGCTTGTTAATCCACCATGGTTCCCACAACCCTAACTATGGAGGTTTTAGCCTCTCATAGTTGTAAGGTTGTGAATTGTATTCATGATTAAGAACATAAATCAATATTTACAAGAATGAATGAGAAAAACACTTCCTTTAATTAATCACCAAAATCTTGAAGAACAAGTAGCAAGAACAAGATGAATTCAAGAAAAGGTTGATCACAAGTTGAATCAACTCAATTCTCCTAAAAATTTCTTCTCTCGTCTTCTCTCTCGAATTCTACTCTTGTCTTCTTGTCTACAGAAAAATAAAACCTAAAACGTATTTATACAGAAACAAGAATCCTTTTCCTAGGCTAACAGGATGAATTTCCATATCTGGTTCCGCATTCGTCACCAGCCAACTTAGGATCTGTAGCAGCATCTTACGACCCGTAGCTTCCTTTCGTACATTGCATGGTTGGCTGAATTTTGGCTAAGTGTTGGATCCTGGTATGATTCATACCTCCATCCTATGATCTGTATTGAGCTCCCCTGGCTTGATTCTGAAACTTTGGAATTCTTATAAAGTTCATCACGACCATCATGGTACGACTCATACCTTTTTCCCACGGGTCGTACTTTCTCTCTGTAGCAAGAGTCGGTCTCTTATGCAAATTTTCTAGATTTCTTCACGACTTCAATACCATGACTTGTACCAACTTGGTACGACTCGTACATTGCATCTTTTCAATTCTAGCCTTCTGCAACTTTTCACGGCCATCAATACGACTGATGGGACCTTCCTACGGCTCGTACTGTGATATGCACTTTGAGCATATTTTGCATACTTCATGCTTTCTTTTACAATTTTTAGGTCCAACACCAATTTATCCAGCAACAAAAGGAAAAGTTCCTTATATCCACATAAACACAACTAAGTCCATGCTATTTTCTTAGTTTTGAGCGTCAAGAGTGCCGATGAGAAGGTGACGACCACTTAGCATAATATAAGGTTTCAGTGTATTATAACTATATCTAAAGAAAAGTCTCCAATCCACAGGGCACACTCTCAACTTAAGACTTTTGCATATCCTCAGGCAAAGAAAAGAAAAACTAAACACGACGCTCAACTAGAAAATAGACTTAAGATACTATAGCCAATACTCATACAAACTTGCACTTTGTATACAAACTATATTGATCCTTTCTCATGAAACAACATCAGCTAATGTATTACAAGCAACCTCAAAATATCATAAACAAATATCAAAACATGTCATTCATCTATCAATAGCCAATCAAGTCATCACCAATGTTTTCCACACAGACCAATAGTAAAAGCAAACATAATCCACGTACCCTCACACAAATGAAGTCCCCACTCAAATATGAAATGTCAAACATAACATGGGACTAAACAAGTAAGGCACTCACTCTCACAAAGAAGTTACAAGTATTATGTGTCAAATACCATAAGCTTGCCCTTATTTTCTCTTCTTTAGTTTATCAGATGGTCAAGTTAGGATTCTTCATTATAGGAATTCATATAGCTTGTAATGTAGGCTTAGGGATGGACATGATAAAAATGAGGGATTTTATTAGTGACTATCCCTTCCTTGGCACTACATACATTGGATACACTATTCACCTATTTCACCCTTTTATTCTTTCATTCTCCTTTCTTCCCTTTTTACCCCTTTTTACACATTTGCATGGGTGTGGTGAGTTTTAAAAATTTTCATCATTTTGATTATATTTTGAAACTTCTTTTTCAATATTCTCAACATTTTTCATTTTTTTTCTTTTCATCTCACCACACCTCATTTTTCACCATTTCTTCTCTTTTCTTTTCCTTTTTTCCGTTCCCACCCTTTACGCATCCCTACTCTAGCCACCCTCAACTTAAGCATTTTTTTATGTTTAGGTTCACAATATCCAAGGAAGGACCAGGGCCAAAACAGGTTCATTGGAACAAAAAAAAATGGGTACGGTTAATCAGTAAATCAAAGAAACATGGTCATTTAAGGCTCAAACTTGGGATCAAGGGATTTATGCAATTTTGTAGGGTAATATAGGCTAAAAGTGAGCTAAACAAAAATGGCCTATGATCATATCCTAACCAATCACCCTTAGCCTATGCAAAGACCAACCAGGAAAGTTCTAGATCTTCAACACAATACCGAATTGAATATTATACCTCACTCACACATGGTACATGAACTATTTTCACCTCATATGTCTGGTTTATACATGGATTAACAAGAATAATCATGTTGATAAACAGGTCAATTTTTTCAAAATCCAAAACTAGTGCATTTTTATTGGCTGAGTACTCCTAAGCTACTTTCTAATTAAACAAAAATCACAAACTAAAATTAAAAATCCTACACATACTGGTTCTACTAGATAGCATGCCTAAGGGAAAAGAAACACGGCAAGAAAAACCCTCAAACGACTCAAAATCCAAAAAATCTCAAGTATACTCCCTCCCCTTTTAGAAAAGTAAGCTTCGTCCCCGAAGCATCATCTATATGAACATAGGGAAGATAAAATACCTAGGGATACTCAGACTTCACCTTCCATGGGTTGCCTCCCATGCAGCGCCTGATTTAACGTCGCGGCACGACACAAATCTCTTGACTACTCAGAATTCGTCAAGTGACTCATACTCATCTTCAAGTGTTGAGATCATACTAAATTCCTTGGGTTGCTTCATTGTCCTGCATATGTTGAATGTGACCTCTTCTTGATTTAATCTAAATTTCAGCAGGCCAGCTTCCACAACTACTAGAGCTCTCCCGGTTGCAAGGAATGGTCGCCCCAAAATGATGGGGACCTCATAATCAACCTCATAATCCAAGATCACGAAGTCTGATGGGAATATAAATTTGTCTACCTTGATAAGCATATCGATTAGGATGCCCACCGGCTTCTTAACTGCTTTGTCGGCCATCAGTAGCCACATGTTGGTTAGTGTGGGGGCTCCCAATCCTAATTTCTTGAACATGGCCAAGGGCATCAAATTAATGCTATCTCCCAAATCACAGAGTGCCCTTGCGAACTCGACATTTCCAATCTTACATGGTATAGTGAAGGCACCTGGGTCTTTCTTTTTCTATGCTAGGACCCTTGTAGCTATGGCACTATAGTGATGCACATTGTCAACAGGCTCATAGCTCACAGATCTCTTCTTAGTCACCAGGTCCTTCATAAACTTTGCATATCCTGGCATCTGCTCTAATGCTTCAACCAATGATATGTTCACAGATAGTTGCGTAAGCATTTGAACGAAATTTATGGAACTTACCATTATCTGCCTTCTTCTTCATCCTTTGGGGGAATGGTGGCGGTGGTAGTGGGATAGCTTTAGGTCCTTGGGTTGCCCCTTGATCTATGTCATGTTCCCTCGGGGCCTCTTGCAACTCACCATTCTCTCTCTCAGCACTTGCATCATCTTCCACCATTATGCTCTCTTTCATTTGCTCAAATGCAACTGGAAACGGGAGGTCAACTGTGGTTTTATCACTCCTAGTAATCACTTCCATACAATGTGCATCGTACTTTGGATTTTGGACAGTGTTGCTAGGTAGTGTAACCTTTTGTCTAGGGTTCATTAATGCTGGCAGTTGCCCAAGTTGATGTTTAATTTTCTTAATGGCAATAGCATGAGATTCCACTTTTTGACCCATACTTGACAAGTCTCGGATATCCTTTAGCTGATCATCAGTGGACCTCACCTTCTTCAACATCTTGGCCATCATGCTCTCTAACTTTGACTGCCTAGGCTCCCCTTCTCATGTATTGGAAGGCATATAGAATCCATCCCAGTCATTGCAGTATCCATCATTTCGTCTCCAATCACCTTCGCGTTCACAACCTCGGCTCCTATCTCTGAACCCATTTCTATTGTAGTGCTGTCTATACTAGTTCTGACCTTGATTTCCAGAACCTTAGCGCCAATTTTCTTGTCCAAAAGCTTGGGCATTGGTTCGGAAACCCGCCACCTGTCTACCGGGGAAGTTCGCCTCTTCCTCAGAATCAGAGTGATCAGCTCCTTACTCCCTACCTTGAGTTCCCACTGCATTGACATGTTTGGCTCTAGCTCCCATAATGTGCTTTGTCAGCAAGTCCAATGATGTGCGCATATGAGCCAACTCCTGGTTGCGCTCTTCTTCTTTTCTTTGTTGGTTTGCAGTCAAACCAACAGCATATGTGTCTTCCACTGCATCAGCCTCCTTCATATGCTAGACCCTATTTGTCTTAGTCACCCTATCAAGAATGGTGGCATCTTACTCCCAAGTGTGACTCATCAATGCTCCTCCAGCCACCATGTCTGCTACAACTTTGGTACTGTTGTTCAGAGACCTGTAAAAAATTTCCAACAAACTATCATCTGGGATTTTGTGGTTAGGGAATTTGGTCAACTTCTTTTTGAATCTCATCCAAGTTTCATGAAGTGCCTCAGTCTTAATTTGTCGAAAATAATAGATCTCATCCTTTAGTTGCAACATCCTGAATGGGGGAAAGAATCTCTCCAAAAAGGCCTATTTGAACTCCCTCCAGTTGGTTATGGATTCGTTGGGCAACTCCGACAACCACAAAGTAGCTTCTCCTGATAGAGAAAAAGGGAAGAGTCTAAGACGTTTTGCATCCTGGCTTACTCCGGGCAACCTGTGCGCCTTGCATATTCCTACAAAGTTCATTAAGTACAAGTTGGTGTCATCCGCTGCGTGACCACTGAACACCCCTTTCATGTTTAGCAATTGAATCATGGTGCTCGTAATGTAAAATTTGGCCCCAGTGGGTAGTAGTGGTGGCACAATTTGTCCAGTTGACCCAACTTCATCAATGTTTGGGTCATCATCATCATCGAAGAACTGAGGGGAACATCTATGAGCTCTGTTGCCCCTCCCCTGTCTACTAGCATTTACCACCTCATCTCTTTCATCTTCTACATGTTGTAGTGTAGCTTGCTGACCTAGCTCAGCTTGCATAGCTTCTTCAGCTATGTGGGTCCATTCTATGCAGTGTTTTCTCGATTTCTAGATTTAGTGGAACAAGGAGATCTCTACTCGAGTGCTTGGCATTCATCGGAGAACATCCTGTGGATATCAAAAACACAAAAATAAATGTAATTAAGGAAATAACTACCAAAAAGTCAAATACAAGCTAATAACCTAGTTTCAGCTGTATTTCCCTGCAACGACGCCACTTTTTAATAATTCTCAAACCACACCTCCTACTGAAGTATGAAGCGGGCGTTGTCAATAAAGAACCCAACTAGAGGTAATATGGGAGAACTAGATTATAGCCGGTAAGTGAACTTGTGAGGTATTTACTTCAAAATTGGGGGGTTCTGAAGAAAATCAATAATGAAAACAATTATCAAAATTATTTATCAAAATTATGGTTTTGAATCAATATTAAAGGATAACTAGGGTTTGTGTTCCCCATGGGTTCATAACTGTTTTGGGTATACACTCGTGATTTTCATCAAAACTTACTTATAAAACTGATAACTTAGGTTCATTCAAATGACCGACTAGTCCCTATTGAATGACTATACTCAATCACTCGACCAAGTCTCATGAGCAGTTTCAAACTATTCGTTATCGCTAAGTTCCATATTTAACTATCCTGCAACCACAAGTCAAGTTAATACAATGATTATCAAAATCAAGGCTCTGTAGTAATTCTTCTTTCCTAGTATCTACCCCTTAGTCCTAAACAAGTAAAGAATTCGGGCATGTCCTAACGTTGCGCGTCGTTAAGAAACATTTAAGCATAAAGAGAATACAATATAAATATTTTGTATTGGTTTCAAAATCACTTTGTGCACACTTGTATTGTATTCTCTTCATGCTTAAACGTTTCTTAATGGTTTACAACGTTATGACATGCCCGAATTCTTTACTTGCTTGAGCCTAGAGAGGTAGAGATTAGGAAAAGAGAAGTACAACAAAGCCTTAATCTTGATGATCATTGCATTAACTTGAGTTGTGGTCGTAGGATAGTTAAATTTAGGACATATTTATAAAGGTTAATTTGCAATCGCTCATTAGACCTGATCCGGTAATTGAGTATAGTCATTCAATAGAGACGAACCAGTCGTTTGAATGTACCCTAGTTATCAGTTCTATAAGTAAGCATTGGTGATGATCACGTATGTATACCCAAAGCAGTTATGAACCCATGGGGAACACAAAATCCTAGTTATCTTTCATTCTTGATTTTAACCTTAATCTTAATTGTGTTTTTAATTATTTTTTTTCTTTAGAATCCCCCAATTTGGAGTAACTAACTAATAAGTTAACTTACCGGCTTTAGTCTAGCTCTTCCCTATTCCCTGTGGGTTCGACCCCAACCTCTTTGTTGGGTTCTTTATTGTCAACATCCACTTCATACTTCGGTAGGAGGTATGGTTTAAGCGTTATCATGTCCATGCAGGTTCTCGTGTTGCACGTCGCACTGTGCCTAACAGGAAATGCAAATGCCTATTTAAGTAACTTTTCACCTAAAACTCATTTTTAACTCATTTTTTTGAAAACTCAAGAGCTTTCTGAGAGTATCCATCAAAAAAATATTTCCAACTTAAGGGGTCAATTAGGATCTTGTGGTAATCATCACGAGGAAAATTGAGCTCGCGTTAGTTTCGTTATTCATGGTTTTGCCGCAATATTTCCCATGGAGAAAAGTGTGGTTGTTGTCTATATGTAGTTTTCTTTTATCTAATGGAAGGTAAGGACTTCTACACCTCTCTATCGTTAAAATTGAAAGTTTTAAGGTACATATTAAAACAACTACTGATGTTGGAAGTCTTTTTTGTTTTCTTAATATACGGACTAATTTAGGTGGATTGAAAGCTAATTGATGTTGGGGATTTGTGTTGTGGTTATTTGTTAGAGAATTTGACCAAGGAAATTTGAGCTGTTAAATTGCCTATGAGGTATGTTAAGGCTAAATCTCCTTCGGCAAGTTCCTCTCATCGTATAGTTGACACGACTTGTTGTCTTCCATAGTAGTATATGTGGCTATGTTGTGTTGTTTGTTAGTTATTTAAGTTGAACCTATGAATTAGTATAAGTATCCCTTGTCAGTATTTGTCACGACTATCTTTGCCTTTCGTTAGAAGTGACATAAGAAAAATTCGATTGAATTATTGTCGATTAGATTGGTTATTGATACCTTGCTGCCTTACCTATACCATAAAGTCTTTGTGGTTAGAAATTAAGCATGAATTGCTAATTTGGGAAGTATAATAAGTAACTAGGTGACAGGACTTCATGTTCATGCCTATATATGATAAAGCTCGCCTGCAAAGCTAGAATCTTAATGTTGTAGTTCTACATTTGGGTTAATGACACCATGGTTGACTAATGAGATAGGTGGTGTATTACAGGATGAACTACTTATTATTACCAACCCTATAGTTCGACATGTAAATTTTCATACAGGTCACTTAGACGGCCACCTTACTTATTAATAACTTTATAGATTGTATGACGCCTTAATGGGCAATCTTGCCAACTATTAAGTGTCTGTACCAACACTTTTATTCTATTCACATAGATGCTATCACGCCCCGAGTTTACACCCTGGATGAAACACGGTACTTGAAGTCACAAGTGACCCCAAGTCAACCCCTGGTCTCTCATACACTTGTATTCTGAGTAATATAAATACATACAATGGAATATTTAAATGAGAAATATAAGCATTCAAAGGAAATAAAGCTAACACATAATGCTAGAACATTTTTAGGAAGACAATCCACAGGTCTGAAATGTTAAACTTGGTCTAAAAGCCTTTATGTATGATTAGTTGTTGGGACAGGCCCCAAGGTAACTCCATGTCTAACTGAATGATAAGAATAACTGAATAAAAGTAAACATTGTCCTCGAATGATGAGGACTCACCACTGGTACAACTGATCTCGCCTGCAGAAACCTACTAGCGGTGCTGAGTCTGAGAACCTACGCCTGTACCATAAGTCTGAGAACCTACGCATGTATCATAATACGATACAGCATAGATGGTATGTGTAAGTACTTTGAATGTACTAAGTAAGTGAGAGTAACATAATACAATGAAATAAAAAAATAAAGAAATGTTGAACTGGAAGGCATGCATTAACCAACAGAATCTACTGAACTGAAATAACTGAAATAACTGAAATATTGGGGTGGTCAAGAAGACCCTGTCTGATGGTCAAAACATGTCCTAAATCTAAGTCTGATCGGATCTGAACTGAATTGAACTGAACTGAACTGTATTGAACTGAATTGAACTAAACTGACTAGTGGGGGAGTCTATAACCGACATATAACCATGTGAGCTAAATGTGGAGTTCGATGTATACGCCCCACTGGTAGGACCCAATATACCTTGTCAGAGTATAAAGGCATGAATTGGGTGATCAAAAATATCTGGGGCCAATCAGGCCAATAAATACTGTAACCTACACTGGCAACGTAGTTTTGGGAACCTGGGTGCGTTGGAACCCTGGTTCGCTTGGTGCTAATTCCTGCTCTCACTAGAATACCTAAACTGAATACTAAGATGATAGCCCAAAACTGGGGTCCAAGACGAGTCAGGAATATATAACTAAAAGTACCCTGAGAGTCTTATCGAACCAGATTCTGAAACTCGGTTCTAGACTACTCAGAGCTGTTTATCTAGAAGCATCGTATCCATCTAAGAACAAACTGTAATCTGGCTGGGGTCTTGAGGCTAGTAAGAGCTTTCTGTCTAAGTGTCATGACCGCCTTGTGGACCAATAAACTGAGTTCTGGATCTAATTCTGATAATTGGGAGGTGATACTGACACCTCGAAAATTTATGTAGTCAAACTGATCAGCTGAAATTATTTTGGTCAACCCGGATGTTGCAAAAAAATCTGATGGCGACTAGGCTGACATTTCTGAGTATATAAGATTTCTGACTGAAATTGTCTAAAATTGTCTAACATACATTTGACTGAGTTTCTAAACATACAAATATTATAAAAACCCCTAACTCTGAAAGATTCAAGCAATTTTTGAGAATTCAATACTTGTGCAGGATTCTAGCTTCTATTTTCAAGAGTTAGGGCTAAAATTCACATTCAATAGAACAGACATCATTTTAGTTTCAAACTGGTGGAAAACATCTAAAATTAACATAGAATAATATTCCTCAAGTATTAAACAAGGTCTGATAGCAATATCTTCACAAGCGAAAATTCAGGGCTAGAACTGATAGTGAACTGAGGAAGAGTTTTTAGGGGACACAAGGGAAGAACAATACCCTTGTTGAATTCCCACATACCTATAGAATAAATTATGGAAGAAATCCCTAAGAAAATCTGAGAAGGAATTCGAACCCTTGCTCTTGCTCTGTGTTTTCTGTAGAGTTTCTATGCACTGTTCTTTGAGGGAAATGAGAGAAAATGAAGGGAAAATGTCATTCTACCCCCTTAACTCCCTCAGACACGAACCCAAAATGATGGGGTTAAGCATTAAAAGGGGGAAATTACAGAAGTAACCCTGTAAATTAAAAACTAAAATCTGGTCAACAGGAACCAACGAGTCTCAAAATGGGTCGTTGGTCGAAACAACGACCCATTGGAACCAATCGTTGGTCCTGGGTTCAAAAACTAAGCTCACTGGAATGACCCACGGTAGGGTACAACGGTCCGTTGGAAGGAAGTATGGGTCGTTGATACCTCTCATTGGAATGGGTAGGAAAACTGGGCCTTGAGGCAACGAGTCAATACAACGACTGATTGGTAGGAACCACGAGCCATTGATTCCTCTCATTGTCTCAGGGAAGGATCCGATAATCCTCTGAACTTGGGATCCAATGGACGATAGAATGGCTCGTTGTTAGAACCAATGGGTCGTCCTATGTCTCATTGTTCTCATCGAATGAAAACTACTGAGCTGACAATGACTCAGAAAACGGCCTGTTGGAGCTTACCACAATCTGTTGTCTAGGTCGTTCTGTAATAAAATTTCTTGGTTTTCCCCTGATTTTTCTTGCAAGGTCTGATTCTGGTCTAGGAATTTTTTGGGGTGTTACAGATGCCTATGTAAAGGTTGCATAGAAGGGCTATACGCAATCATTCCTTGCCTATGGGGCTATACTTTATTTATAAGAGCTATACTGTGTCTAGGGAGACCATATTGAGACCTATGGAGTCATATTGAGGTCTGGTGCCCGGACTTCCTAGATGCTTGAAGTGGTGTTGCTGACCCTCAATAGAGCCTTGTGTGCTCGGGATGTAGTTACAGGAGCCCAAAAAGCTTAGATACAGATATAGGAGCCTGGAAGACTAATATACACTTGCAAGAGCCTAGAAGGCTCGAATATAATCGTAGTATCCTAGAAGGTTCAAATACAATCACAGGCGCCAAGTGTGCGCTACATACAGTTATAGCTTGCCTATGGGGCTACAGTGTTACCGATAAGGGTATACAGATTGAGTATACTTGTCAGGGCTTATGGGGACCCAGGTAGGTTATTGTTTGTTGTTTGTAACTGTCATGCTTAAGGGGGTCAGGTTGGGTTCTTGTTTGAATATTGCTTGTTAGTTTATAGTATAGATTTGAGAGATCTTACATACCATCTTTTGACTCTTATAGCTGCTTACCTCCAGCTTCTTTTAATAGCTTCAGTTTCAGCTTATTATTATTACCTTATATATTTGGTACGTATTATAATGATGTCTAAGCCTAGGGCATTGCACTCTTGCCTGCAGGTTCTGATAGACAGGTTTTGATACATCCTTGGAAGCAGTTAAGACTTAGCAGAGTGGTCAGTTCTTTCTTCCAAATTTTCAATAAATTAGAGGTTTGCCTGTCTTTTTTTGTATAGTTTTTGGGTAGGTCGGGGCTTTGTCCCAGCCAAATACTTATTCTTAGAGGCTTGCAGATAATGAAATGTATAAAAGTGCATTGTTAGACATGTTGTCCTAGTTGTATCGATAGTTAGTTGCCTTTATGGCTTGTACATATGTGTATATGCTTATCTTCAGCTTTATCTAATTTAGACAATATGACGTCCTTGTAACCTAGGGGATTCTTTAAGTCGAGATTTACTTGTCTGTTTTTTTATTTGGTGTTGTTGATATGTATCAGAGATGCATAGGTTCAGCTAAGTCAACTCAAGGTCCAGTATGGCTTAAGTGCCAGTAACGCCTCCTAAGAAGAGGCGTGACAGAAATATATGCAAAGATATATTTACAATAGGGAAATGTAGTAAGACCAGAAATTAATACTAACTGACACATTTTAAAGCATAAGGTTTGAAGTGAATTAACTCAATTTAGATAAATAAGTGTTCATGTAATTGATCCATGTGCTAAAAATCAGCCTCTTTTTATTAGTTAATTAAAGTCAAGGAAGATTTTTAAAAACTAAAAAGAAATGTTGCAAATATTTGTATTCTTCTTTTAATCAACTTTCTTCTTATTTCGTTTTAACATTTTTCTTTATCATAGTCATAGAAATCTCATACTTTGTACAATAACATTATAATACTTTAGCATTCAAAATCACAGAAGCACTATTTAACATTTAGCTAGTTGATATTAGGCATCCAAAATCAAGTATTATATTACTCAATAGAAAAGGGTACATTATGTCTTGGCCCCAAGGATAAGCACAAGGAGAAAAAATGTATAGCAGGGGATAGACTTACAATAAGAAAAAAAGTGAGTTCACTTATTTCAACTAAACTCACACTAACCTTAGAAAATATTTAATCATACACTTTATGGACAATGACTTTGTAAGGAAAAAATTTCGTAAAAACAAATCTTAACTCACCTCAAGATATTTTGTTTCTAGCAAGATAAACTTCTACACTTGCCTACAGTAATCGACAATTCAGTATACATAATAATTGTGGTTCAAAACCTTATCCATATATTAATTAGTAGTTATTGTTGGAGCTAAGTGTTGGGTGTGAATTGAGAAATGGATGAAAATAAATTGGAGTGAAGGGAAAGTTGAAAAAGTTCCAAAAAGTTCCTTTGCAAAAGAAATTTTGTCCCACATTGGTAGGGAAAAGGAAAAAGTTAATGCTTATATTGAAAAGTATATCTTCAAGAAAATAAAGAGTTGAGAAGAAAATCTCCCCTTGCGTCGTCATCATTGCTCGGCTAGGTTTCAACTTTGGATTTGGATTTGGTCATAATTTGATTGATATATTTTTTAGATCAAATTTATTTAAAATCTTAGTTAAGTTTTCGAGCAATCTGGCAGAGCACCTGTGGCCGCAAGTCCTCACCTATGAAACGCAGGTGCCACGCAGAAGTAGAAATTCCTAGAAGGATTCTTCTTGGACCTGTGTTGCACCTGTGTGCCTCAGGTCCTCACCTGTAAAATGCATGAGCTAGCGCAACAGCAACGAAAAAATACTACTTGGACCTGCATTGCACCTGCGTGTTGCGGGTCCTTACTTGCGAAACACAGGTGCAACGCAAGTCAAGCCGAAATATTTTCTTTCCCAACATTTGTCGCTTCGAACAGACACCATTTAAACAGTTGTTTTCACTCCATTTCACTTTAATTCTTTGGCTATAATTAAAGTTTTTTTGCCTTCATTTTTGATAGAGAATTTTCAAACATTCTGCATATTTTTTAATAAATAAAATCAAGTTTGTTGTGTGATTTGTTACTGTTTTTAGAGTTCAATGAAGTTTTTGATATTTGAGGTACTGCTACACCATTAACAGGTATATCCATTGTATTGTAAAAAAGAATTAATCCAAAACCTCGAGTACAATGAGGGAATTAAATTCCATAAGGACACACAGTGAATTCTGTGAT